>OENM01000242.1:0-97455 GCA_900239745.1 Rotaria magnacalcarata
AATTGATTTATATATAGGCAAGTTAATTATTTCATCATTAGTAGCATCATACCATCTATTGATGATGCGAAAAATTTTACGGTTTAATGCTTCCAATTGTTGTTTTTTTATACTAGATAAAATCGGATATATATCGAGTATAGACTGATAGTAAGGACGGATATAAGCATAGTATGACCTGTGCGAAATTTCTGTAGATAACATTCTAGTAGACGATAAACGTTTAAACACCATCAGATTTTTTTGAATTTTTAACTTGATGTATTGAAGATGAAAGTTAAACGATAATTTTGCATCGAGTGTAATGCCTAGATATTTAAACTTAGGAACTTGCTCTATGATATTATTTTCACAATGGATTGTAGGAATAGTTGGTGAAATTTGTCGATGAAATAACGTCCAGAAAGTCTTTTTAAAATTTAAAGGTTGTTTCCAGGTAATTGAATAAGAATATAGATCTTTAATTACATTAGTAATTTGTTGAGAGAGATATGGAATGAGAACTTTTGAGGACCAAGTAGCGGAAGGTGAAAGAACGACGGCTAAATCGTCCGCAAATAAGTGTTTAAAATGAAGATTTGATACTGAGTTTAGTAAATCATAATGAAAAACAATGAACAACACTGGTCCCACACATGAGCCTTAAGGTACACCTTTGAATAAAGGGAAATAGCTAGATTTAATTCCTTTTATTTCTATAAAAGCTGTTCGACCAGTCAGGTAATTTCTTAACCAAGCGATGATATAAAGGGGACAGTTTAGTCGTTTTAGCTTCAGCCATAATCCTTTGTACCAAAGTTGATTAAAGGCGCTTTTAAAGTCAACAAATAAGGCCGCTGTAGCAGTATTAAGGGCTAGTCCTTGTCCAATTTGATCAATGATTGATACGATTCTCGTAGACATGTTGTGCCCTTCACGAAATCCAGTCTGTTCCTCTGGTAAGATTCCAGTATCAGTAATCCATTGATGAAAGTGCCTAAGAAATATCTTTTCATACAATTTAGAAAAGCATGGAAGTAATGAAATCGGTCGAGTATCGTTGATGTCCACAATTGAAGATTTCGTTTTAGACAATAAGATAATCTTTGCTGTAAGCCAGTGTTGAGGGAAACATACATGTTGAGCCATATAATTAAAAGAAGAAGTGATAAATGTAAGATGAGAAGGAGGTAGAAGTTTTATGATTTTATTTGAAACACCATCAAGTCCTGTAGAATTTTTGTTCTTTAAAGATGAAATGGATTTCTTTAAATCGAGGAATTTGATATGAAAACTAACTAATTTTGCATTTAGTAATTCTGTGACTAATTCATGATCCACGACATTAGCTTCGACCTCTATGTCCGATTGATTGTTATCATGTTCAGCAAATTGTTCCATATAGAAACGTTTAGCTGTATCACACATTTCCATCGACGAAGTAATGATTCCATTATTTTGTATAAAACCATGAATTGGTGGTGCACATGATGAAAAATGACGACGAGATTTTCTCCAAAATTGTTTAACATCGCAGGTGTTGAGAGTTTTACAATACTCACTCCACATTCTTCTCTTGTGTGTAAACATTTCTTTTTTTATATATTGTGAATATAATTTTAGTTGTAAAATATGGTATGGATGTTTTGTTTTCCTAACTAGATGTAAAAATTGACGTTTTTGTTGTATCAGATCAATAATTTGAGGTGGTATTGAGGGCTTGTAAGTGTTGCAATATGACACATAAGTTAATCGTGATGAAGATAAAGATAAAAAGCATTCATAAAGACAGAAAAAATCCATTTTATCAGTCATAAGTGTATATAAATTATCCCAATACGCCGAAGTAAAAGTAATAAATAATTCAAATAGAGACCAATAAGTACGTTTAACTGGAAAACAACGATCTTTCGATGGAACTGTTTGTGGAGAAGACCAGACGATAGGGTAGTGATCGCTTCCAACAGTGGGAAGAACAGAAAAAGAATCAGAACATATGCTTGTAGGTGCTAATATGAGATCAATCACCGCTTTTGATCTTGTAGAAGTGGGAATAAATTTTTTGATCACTTGTAAATGATTCTCGTTTAACCATTCAAATAATACACGTCCTTTATGATTATCTGTTGTATTTGACCACGAAGAATGCTTTGCATTTAAATCTCCAAGTATAAGTGTTAGAATTTCGACGTAAGATATCATTAAATACATTAAGTGGTAAACTTTCATTTGGTGGAGAATAACAGGTTACTAATTGACACTTATTAGATGAGCTACCTATGTCAAGTACAATCATATTTAATTCTTTTTGATATTTAATAACTCGTTGTGTTGGAATAGAACGGCGAGTGGCAATCAAAACACCACCAAAAGCATTCGTACCTTGCTGGAAGAAAACTTGGAAATTTGTTAAGTGCATTGAGAAATATTTTAATGCATCGCCATCATTTCTGGTGTCATTTAATATAATAACAGACACATCTAATGAGTTAACTAATTGAAATAGATCATAAAGATACAATTTAAGACTACATATATTTAATAATAAAAAAGATAATTCATTTTTTACATTAAGCATGTCCCAAGTTTGTTGTCGTCGTTCTTCCCATTTCATCAATACATTATTTAATGTTGATGAAGTGGTCCATTCTGCAATAAGATCCTGTAAGATTTTGTTTTGTTTTTTGGATAGGTTTGTCATTGGGATCATTTGAAGGTTTTTTTGAGTAGGAATAAATGTGTTGGCGTTAGGATTCATACATTGTTTGATTAGGATCACTATTGGATATTGAACGTTCGTGAGACTTTGGTTTTTCACCAGATACATTTTCCACATTGGTAGGTGAGCTATTTTTTAGAATGAAATCTGTTAATTTATTATACAAAGGTGATATAGTTTGTTTATTTAATCCTTTAGCTTTCAAATAAATTTGACTAGAGATTTCCTTGAGAAGTGGGCATAAAATTTCATTTATGCAACATTTAATGCTACTAATTTCGTTGTTGTAATGATTTAGTTTCATATCGANAAAAAATCCATTTTATCAGTCATAAGTGTATATAAATTATCCCAATACGCCGAAGTAAAAGTAATAAATAATTCAAATAGAGACCAATAAGTACGTTTAACTGGAAAACAACGATCTTTCGATGGAACTGTTTGTGGAGAAGACCAGACGATAGTAGGGTAGTGATCGCTTCCAACAGTGGGAAGAACAGAAAAAGAATCAGAACATATGCTTGTAGGTGCTAATATGAGATCAATCACCGCTTTTGATCTTGTAGAAGTGGGAATAAATTTGTTGATCACTTGTATATGATTCTCGTTTAACCATTCAAATAATACACGTCCTTTATGATTATCTGTTGTATTTGACCACGAAGAATGCTTTGCATTTAAATCTCCAAGTATAATAGTGTTCGAATTTCGACGTAAGATATCATTAAATACATTAAGTGGTAAAGTTTCATTTGGTGGAGAATAACAGGTTACTAATTGACACTTATTAGATGAGCTACCTATGTCAAGTACAATTATATTTAATTCTTTTTGATATTTAATAACTCGTTGTGTTGGAATGGAACGGTGAGTGGCAATCAGAACACCACCAAAAGCATTCATACCTTGCTGGAAGAAAACTTGGAAATTTGTTAAGTGCATTGAGAAATATTTTAATGCATCGTCATCATTTCTGGTGCCATTTAATATAATAACAGACAAATCTAATGAGTTAACTAATTGAAATAGATCATAAAGATACAATTTAAGACTACATATATTTAATAATAAAAAAGATAATTCATTTTTTACATTAAGCATGTCCGAAGTTTGTTGTCGTCGTTCTTCCCATTTCATCAATACATTATTTAATGTTGATGAAGTGGTCCATTCTGCAATAAGATCCTGTAAGATTTTGTTTTGTTTTTTGGATAGGTTTGTCATTGGGATCATTTGAAGGTTTTTTTGAGTAGGAATAAATGTGTTGGCGTTAGGATTCATACATTGTTTGATTAGGATCACTATTGGATATTGAACGTTCGTGAGACTTTGGTTTTTCACCAGATACATTTTCCACATTGGTAGGTGAGCTATTTTTTAGAATGAAATCTGTTAATTTATTATACAAAGGTGATATAGTTTGTTTATTTAATCCTTTAGCTTTCAAATAAATTTGACTAGAGATTTCCTTGAGAAGTGGGCATAAAATTTCATTTATGCAACATTTAATGCTACTAATTTCGTTGTTGTAATGATTTAGTTTCATATCGAACGTATTAAACCTTTCATTCAGTTCGTCTTGTTGTTGCTTGATATGTAACATCGTGTCATGAATTTTATTAAGTATATTGTTCATATCTATTTGATTGTTGTTGTTGCTGTAGTCGTTGTTCAAATATGTTGCTGATGCATTGGTGGTTGTTGGTGTTTTGTTGCAAAAGAGATGCTCTTTCGTATTGGTAGACCAAGCTTGCCTAGGTTGTTGATTTAAGGAAGTCGTTGTATCATTGGACAACTTCATACGCTGATTCTTTTCTTGTCGTTTATCTGATTTGACCGGACAGCTGGGGTTTCCTGCCATATGATCACCTGCACAATGGACACATTGGATACTATTTTCACAATTAGGATTATAAGGATGGTGTTGTGCACATCTAAAGCAAATTGGATCATTTTTATTTGGACAATGAGCAGCGATATGATCGTCATATGCTTGACAAATATAACAACGTAATACTCGTGTTGGTGGTAAATATGGTTCAACTGTATATGCAGTGTTTTCATCATCTAATAAAATACGTTTTGATTTTAGTATCGATGATAATTCCTTGTAAGATGAAAAATCAATTCGGACTTTGGACAAAGGACGTCCGCCTTTTATAAATAGGCGTACTGCACGTACAATTGATGGATAATACTGCTTTAGTTCATTACCAAATGCTTCAGCACTCCATTGCGAGGGCACATTTTGAGCAACGATTGAATAAGATGATGGTATTTTACTTGGTAAATCTACTTTATATTCACTGTTGCAAATCTTATTAGGCCAGTTGGACTGACACATAAGATATTCAAATTGTGCTGTTGTGCTTGTATAAAGTAAATAGCACATTTGATTGTTCGCTGTTTTTGCATATCGACCATAGGTTAAGTTCAATTTACAATATTTATTTATCTCTTTAATCACTATTAATTCTGTTGTAGGATATTTGTTTGGATCTTCTAGTATAATTCGAAATGGTGGAAATGATTGTCTTGAGGATTCGTAACGAGAACGAATTGATGAACCATTGCAATTTTTTTTCATTTGATGATATGTATTGAAATACGAAGATGTTGTTGTGGATGATGATGTTTTAGCAGTTTCTTGTTGGTTTTTGTGTAGGTTAGTTGAATATTGATCCATTGTGACATCTGGATCAGTAATTTCCATTCGATTACGTTTCGGTGTATGACTTGATGACTCACCTTCACTTGGATGTTGAACCGTTCGTTTTTTGTTGTTGTATAAACAAGCAGTCTGCTCATTTATACTACTATGGATCAGAACCGTTGGATCTAAACATTTAGGACCATTTGCTTCAATGTTACTCATCTTAGCTAGCACTAAATAAACCTCGTGCAGCTACCCGCTCACGTATGTACAACACGTGTACACTTATGAAGATATATAAAGATCAGAGAGAAGAGAAGAGACCGTGACCGATTTCTATCGTGCAAAATGTTGAATGAAATATCGGCTTATCTACCTTAGCGTCTCAAGGGATAGTTTCGGCGTCGGTTGATGGTTGATTCTACTTCTCTTTTGTTGAAAGAAGTTCATTGTTCATCGTACAGAGGTTGATCTTTCCACTCTTTCGTTGAAAGGGTTTATCATTCTACGTACAGAGATCGATTGTTCTACTGTTTGATTGGAAAGGTTTATTACTCTACCCACAGGGGTTGATTATTTTATCTTTGAGTCAAAAATAGTTTCTTAGGGTGTCGGTACGAGGGTCTGGGTCTGGTTAATGTTATTTTATACAGTCACTCACGCGCTAACTTGATGAAAATAAATAGTAAGATGTCCATCTTTTTTTTTTGCACTGGTCAAAACCGAAAGAAAAATATGAATCACTTATTTGGTAAACTTGCGATGTACATGAAACAATGTTTTGATAAGCGAAAATAAGAAGTAGCGAAATTAGAGTCACATTTCATTGACTCAGGTAAACATTTTATTTTAGAAAAAAAGAAAAAGTATGTAACGCCTATATATACAAAGTAATATATCTTGCAGACTCACATTGAAAAATCAGCATTTTGACATAGGCTGGTAAGTAGTCTTATCCGATCATCAATATTTTTACATTAGCGATCCCTTTGATTTTTACAGTATAGCAGTGTAGATCATAATGAGAGCAAAATGAGGAAAGATAAACATACATTTTTGTGTTTAATACGAAGATATTGAAAAAACTGAGATATAAAGTGTTACAGAGGCCACGCTGTAGCTTAAATCAATTCACAAAATAGAAATGTGTGTTTCTTTTTAACCAATCAACAACAGATTTCCTATTTTCGATTCCTAATCTCAATCTTAATCTTTTCTTTATTATTCTTTTTTTTCTATTTATACACTGTAAAAAATATCCGCAGAATAATAAACGGAAAAAACGTTTTTTATAGGGTATTTTACAAAAAAAGGGGTTTATGAAAATGCAACGTATGATACACCATTTTAAAGTTGTTCAGTCGTATAAACGCTATGATAAACCTTTCGGCACGCGGTATATTAACTTGATAAACCTTTTTATTTTGCGCCTTTTGATGGGTAGATAAAAGTGTTTATCGCATGCTGCTAAACGGTAGAAAAGGGTGTATCATACGTTGCATTTTCATAAACGCTTTCAACGTTTATCATTCGGCGCTTTTTTTATTAGTGTAACTCACTTCGAAATGTCTTTCTTCCCTTTCGCTCCATGAAAATGCATACTTTATAAAAAAAGGACATTACAGCTGAAAGAATTCTTTTTCAACTCTTTCGAGTTACCAACAACATGCGAAGCATGCGTTTTGATTATATATTTTTTTAAGCGACTACAGCACACGAGTGATTTATATTGCAGATACCTATGCATCGTTTTACTGATATAGAATCAACTTCCAAACGGCTTCCACCTGTTTATGGCTATTTAACGCATCAACTACTACCTCTTCAAGAAGCACTCAAGCCTATCTCGTCTCAAGTCGATCAGCTCGATCGTTTTAGTAGAATAGCTAAAAACGAATGCAAATTTCCTTCTGAACATGGACTTACTCGAGATGAATCAGCTGCCATCTATCTCTACACAATGGAATGGGGCGAGGATAGTTTCTATAAAGTAATTAATCGTTATCTACGTGCAGAAGATCGATCAACACTACAACCATGGTTTGGTTACCTCAAACTATTCGATACTGCTGTACAAAAATTACCCACTGTTCGAAAGAATCTTTGGCGTGGGATTGCAGCAGACATAGCAAAGAACTTCAAAAATGGGCATGAATTCACGTGGTGGGCGATTAGTTCATGTTCAACGTCAGTGAATATCATTAAAGACTTTCTCGGATCCAATTCAACACTATTCTTGATTGAAGCCGTGAACGGAAAGGATATTTCCGGTTACACGAACTTTCCAAAAGAGAGTGAAGTAATTCTTTGTCCAGGTACACGACTTCGTGTTGTCAGTGATCCTCTTGATCACGCGCCAATGCGTGTAGTTCATTTGCAAGAAATTAGCGACGAAGCTGAAGACCAGCTTACAAGTAGTTTCGATGCGATGTCATTAGCATCCTCCTCCGAAAAGAAATCGATCCCGACAGCAATAACAGCTAAATCATCTGAAGTGAAAACTGTTACTGATCAATTGGGTAATATATATCAGAAAAAGATTCACAAATTGTAAAGGCATAGTATTTGATGCATGTCTACGCAAGTGAAGAACACATCGTTATTGAATAAAGACAAAGGTGAGATAAAAAATGGCAAAAAGCATGGAAAGGGAACCATGGATTTTGCAAGCGGCGCAAAGTACACAGGTGATTGGGTCGATAGCAATATGACAGGTCAAGGCCTTTACATTTTTGCCAGTGGTGCTCGCTACGAGTGAAGTTATTCACAAACCATTCGTCAGTCGCTCTTACATTATTTCAATTTTTTGAGGATTACTTGATGAAATAAACGAACAGTCATGGGGACAGTGGAAAGATGGTAAACAGCATGGGAAAGGCAAAAAGGATTTTGCAAACGGCGAGATGTACACAGGTGATTGGGTCGATAACAATAGAACAGGTCAAGGCCTTTACATTTATACCAATGGTGATCGCTACGAGNGGGGCAGTGGAAAGATGATAAAATGAATGGGAAAGGGAAAATGACATATGCTAATAGTGCAGTTAAAGATGGAATGTGGTCCAATAGCAGTTTTGTGGGCTAATGGAAGTTTATAGAGCATATGTTGAACAATAGAACAATAATATTTCATATTCGAATGAGTGCTTCCTATGTTCTGTGTTTTTGTGGAGCTCACATATATTTTCGAATAAATGGTGACTGCAAGTTTAAAGGCGGGAATTTTGCGACTGTCCACCGGCTCCGTATCGCAGATATTACCAATGATGGAAAAGCTGCATGAAGAAGTCTTTCTCCCGATCTATTGTCTTGCAACACATTTCAAACTTTATGGATTGTATATTAGTAAAATTAGGCGAAAAGTCATATGTGAGTTCCACGTTTTAGCCCCACGAGAACTGCGTTAAGTAGCTGTTCCAATAAAATTGTATTATTTAAATTCATGTTATGCAGCTGGAATTGATTGAAGATCGTTAACACCAGAAATTCCAATTGTCCTCAGTGACTGAAAATAATGAAAACTAATGTTGTTCTTAAATTTTCGTTAACGAATTTCACTGTCATTCCCAAGCAAACAAACTTTTGGAAAAAAGCGTTTAAACACTGAATCGGGAAAAGCGATTATGAGTCATTAATACTCGTTAACGAAATGCAAGAAACATGCTTTTTTTACGCAGAATTCTCACTGTCCTAGCATGAAAACGAATAAAAACTCCAGTTATGAGCGGTTAAAGGCACAGTTATTCGATCACTTAAAAACCGATTCGTTTAAGCTTTCAGGATTGGAGTTTTAACCCGTTTTTCAGGCTCGGAAAGTGAGAATTCTACGTAAAAAGCGCGTTTGTTGCGTTCCGTTAATGACTTCCAGTCAGGGTTCCTGATTGAGTGTTTAAATGCGTTTTTCCAAATGTTTATCTGCTAGGGTTACAGTGTTGATAATGAATCGACTCTTTGAAACAGTAGGAGTTGATGAAAACTCATGGGCTTTTGGTTTAGGATGAGCCCAGAGAGAAATTGATCGTAATGTGTCGCTGTAGAGCCGACCGGAGACATTGCAATCGGTTCCCATTGCATCGATTGATTTTACTGTTTCTAGCATCGATTGCTAATGCTCGCAACACGTATACTTCAGAGTCGTAGAATTGGCATAACACGTATTCTTTGAGCTAGAATCTATAATTGGATAGGAGCTTTTTATAAGTAATTATCGAAAGTTTTCCTATCTGAATCACATGAAAATGCAATGATTACTGCTGGTGAAAAAACTGCTGAACAGATTTTTCGCAAGCGCCATCTAACTTCTAGTTTGTAGCAAACTATGACTTCTGAGACGACATCAATCTAGTAGTAAGTGATTCGCAGAAAAGAACTCCTATAATTATTAATGAAGATGTAATACATATTTCAGGATTGTTCTTACATAGACTTTTACAATCCTATCTCATTTCATGCCTGAAGTTGTAATTTGACAGCAAGTAACATTGGCAATTACAGCTACTGTCCGTTTGATCTCTAAAACAAATACTGCTATGACAAATCTGATGAAAATAAATAGAATATAAACTGATTCTGTAATTTCACTTTATTTTATACAAACACAGCTATCTTATAATTCTGTACATCGAGCAACGTTAAACTTTCGAAAATGTTATATAGTATCACTGAACAAGTACGAAGAGATAGTGAAACTACTTTTTCTTCAGAATCGGCACAGTGAAATGCCGGCTCAATTCCATTTTTTTGCGAAAAACACAAGAATCTCGACTAATATGATGTTGAGTGTGTCTGCAAAGCTTTATGTGTAGATAGCATAGTATTTTATTGACAAAAAGAACATATGAAAGTATAGAGATTAACATAATGCAACTAACAAAAAAATAGACGTTCTATAAACTATTATATCTTCTATTTAAATAAAAATTTTAATTTAATTATATATCGCATTCGCACTTGTTTTGTATCGTAAACAATATATTCATTATAATTAAGTGTATAACCTTTTGGATTAACTACATCAGTTACTTCCGCTGGACCCATCGGCACAAGAACATCATTATTTCTTTTAAAAAGACAAAAACATTCTTAAATTTTGTTCGTATAAATAAGAATCTAACTTACAATTTAACTCCATTCTTTAAATTAGGTGCTATTGAACCTAGACCTTTTACGCTTGAGCAACCATCTGGTAATCGATGAGCATTATTATCAGCATGAACTAATTCATTAGATTTACCAAGAGCAACCTAATTTGAATAATCACAACGATATTCACCCATGTAAATCAAAAGTAGACTTACTTCAGCCAGAAGAACAATACCAGTATTTTTGCTTGGCGTTGGATAGCAATAATTAGCACTTTTACTGCTCATATCAGCAAAATATAAACCTTTTCCAAACATATAACCAGTCTAAATTATTAAAAAAAGAAATTAAAATGTCATTTCCCATGCAGCTCACAAGCAAGCAATTAAAGTAATTTAAGTATTTGAATATCTACATTCTTCCTACTAAATCTTCGTCTTATCATTAGTATAATACTGATGGGCTTACCAAAAGGTTCTCGTTCTAAAGAGATTTTACTTACAACAGGTGCTTCTGGTGGTGCAATACGTAAACCTTGACTCATAATACCGGCAATATTAGTCAAACGAGAACCGTGCCTAATAGATATTAATTATAAATATATATATTTAACAAGAATTATTCTATACCAAAGTAGCATTTTATTTCCAACATCATTAAACATTTTATCTTCGTTTTCTCTTTCAATTTTAAATATATGTTCAATTTCCATTTTATATTGTTGATGTGTTGATGCATGTGTTGACTGAAGATATTTATCGATTGTTAAATAGATATCTTCATGTTTTTCAACAGGATATAATTTACATTTCAATTGTTCATAATGTTGATCTATTGGGTTCAAGCGTGTATTTGTATCTGTATTCAATGTTGTAAATGCTATTTCAATATCATCGAGTGCTTCAAGTAATTCAATTTCATGTTTTAATTGTTGAATAGTTTTTATTAAAGGTGGAGTATTTCGACCGAATTCATGTGGAACTAGGCGAAAATAAATAATGTATAAACAATAAATAAATAATATACATACTTCGAGTATAATAAGTATTGTTTGCTTCGATAAAAACAGAATTAAATTTATTTGTTTTAATGAATGTTTCGATTTCTTTTAATGATGCATAACCTGCTTTTATTTGTTTCGAACTTAATTTACCGAGCGGATTTTTTCTTGCATCAAATTTCATTTCCAACAATGCTTCTTCCATAGCTCGTATATTACATATTAATTGAATAAGATTTTGTATGCGTTCATCAAGTTTACATTCGGGCAGAGGTAGACTTTTTAGTTGTTCCACAGTTGCAAGTTGCTTCTTATTGTTTTCATCCAGTTTATCAGATGCCTATAATAATACAACGTCTATCTATCTAGTAATTACGTTCACGATGAAAATTTCGTCGAGAAACAAAAGAATGATGTCTGACAATTGGATATGTTTCTTCCCGAGTTTGTGAATCTTACCGATGGATTATAATCAAGTTGAACATAATCGTATTTGCCAGGATATTTCGTAAATGTATGACGATAATAAAAGTCATTTTTTGTTTTATCGCTAAATCTAATAGACAAAAAGAAAAAAAGCCGATTCTATATCCTAATGCATACTTTTGACAGAAAAATCGTTTTGCATCGTCTAAATCACAACCAAAGTGTTCTAAATTATTTTGTCCATTATAGCCAACTCGTCCCCTATCGAACAAAAAACAATATTTGAAATAATTAAAAAAAAGGACAGTTCTTACCAACGCAACCAAACGTAATATTTTTTAGCATTGTTTTCTTCGAGTAATTGTATTAGATAAAATTTATTATTATTATTACCAACATTAGTCTAACAAAAAAAAATACATAACAAATTTATTATCATCGCATTTTTTTTTGAATGTTCCTACCTGATTCAGCATACAATCAAATACATCACTATTCTCACAATAAACATGAACTTTTCCTGCCATCGAAACACATTCAGAATCAACTGGCACTTTTCCAACAACAGTTGTGACAGTACGCACTAAAGAAGAACATATATATATATTATGGAACGTAATTTTCAATTTAAATCATTGATTCCTACTTGCACTTTTCTCGATTGGTGCAGATTTTGTAGATTTTGTTATAGCCCGTTTTTTCTTATTATCATCAGCTTGATTCTCATCCTTTTCTAGCGGTCGTTTATTTGATATTGTTGAAACAGTCAATGGTAATTTTGCCACTGCGTAAAATAAAACAAAAAATGAAAATTTAGAAAAAAAGCTATCATGGAACAAACTTGATTTAACACAGTGCATTTTTCGAGTGGTTTTTGTAGTTGAATTCGTTTCAATTAACTCATCAAGATCAATATCGTACGATTGATTTTGATAGTTAACCGTTAATATTGTTTGATCATTTTCAATAGCATTAGCAATTTTAATCATGATTTCAGCATTGTACACTAGCCATTTTTTATTTTCATTCTCATATTCATACACGAAAAAGCCATTTTTATCTTTTAATTCCATGCAAAGACGAATACGACGCATAAATTTTGTTTTTTGGTTTACTTGAACCATTTCACGAAATTTAATTAATATATTGATCTCTTCAGTTTGATTAACAATAATCTTAAGAACAAAGACTTTTTATTAAATAGAATCAAAAGCAACATTCTTTACTTCTTTATTGTCAGCATCGAATGCGTGAGATATTTTCTCTTGAATATCCATGGGAAATTGTTGCCAAACACCTTTGTCTCCTTCCCATTCCCATTGAGCAGGTAAACTCGAAAGTTTAATAGTTTTTCTACCAGATGCCATTGAGTCAATCTATAGAAATAATAAACTAAATCATGAAATAAAGCCTGAATTACACATGTGATTTTGATTTGTTGCCGCAAAAAAAGGCATTATTGATGAATGAACTTTTTATTGGTTCTAATTTTTATCGATCATAAATGAACGACATCTATTATTTCAACTAGAAAAAGAACAAAAGTTAGATCATCAACTTATAATTCAAAGCAAATATTAATGTATGATGCATTGATTGAATTATTATTTTCGTTTCAATTTTAATAGTATTCAAGATACCTCTAGTGAAACGTCAGATGAAATGGAGATTGTTGGGAATTAATCATATTGAATGTTGTTCCTAAGAATAAAATCGACCAGGATCGAATATTTTCTGTCAAAAATAACTACCATCCAATACAGAAAAAAAGACTAATTTTCAGTCCCTCTAAAGAACAATTTATTTGCACTGACAGAGTAAAGATTATATATTATTCTAGACATTTGAATTATGACGAATTCAACATTAGATAATTCAATTGAACCTCTTTATTCTTCACGGAGAACGGATCGAAATCAAAGTGCAGTAAGCTAAGAATATTCAAAGGTACCATTTCATTTTCGTCGATTCGTAGATTCAAGCTCATCGTGGCGATGTTCCAAGTAAACATGATGAATATCTTATTCAATTACAGGAACGAAATCGATTACTTAAAGCATGTCAAAAGCAACGTCCAGCCAAAGATAGTAATTTAAAAAAACGTGAAACCGGTTTTCAATTGTATTTAAATGGAGCGCATAGTGCTCGTCAACGGCGACCAGGATCAATTACACGTAAAATGAAAATAAACACTCGAAAGTTTGAACTTGATTTTTCTTACTTTTGCAGATGGACCCCCGAATCGAACTGTAACTCCTTCACCGTATTTCGCTGATTTTTCATTTCCGACACCGTCAAATACAACACATCAAACTAATTCATTGCCATCCAATGGTCGCCGTCAATGGACGCCATCGACAAAAACAAAAATAAAAACTGTCGAAGGATCTATTCTTACTGATGTTGATCAAAATCCTACGCCTAATCCTACGACTCAAATGCCACATTCAAAATCTCTATTTAATCACAAGCAATTTCAACAAGTAACATCTAAACGTGCAGTGAAATCAGCTGGAACACCGAGTGAAGCTTTGCCAAAATCGGCATGGGGTGAGCGTGTCATTGAGTTAGATGCTAGCCAGATAAAATCTAATGGTATGAATGATCAAGTATCATTTTGTAAAATGAAACCAGAAAATATTGATCAAAGTTGGATGCCACAATGGTTTTCTAATACGAAATCAAATCAAGATGAAGTTCAAGGTAAATTTTCTAAAACTCTTAAGATTCAGGTCAGAACAGGCTTTTGCGTTATTTCTTTATAGAGTATGAATCTGATTTTGAAGAATGCTCACACGATGAAGATGACGACGACGATGATGATGATAATGATCACCAATTATTGAATCGCGTTTGTGAGTTTATATTTTTTATGATAAAAATTATTATTATGCGCGAATATGTTTTCTTTAAGCGCTATCTTTTGATGACATTCCGTCGATAGTTAAGCTCGTAAGTAATAAATCATGATAAGAATATTATTCTAGATCATTGCTTAGTCTATTATGCATGAAAAAAATACTGAAAAGCAAAATAAATCTCAAGAATCAACTTCTTCTCGATCGCCGCCGGTAAGTAGGTAAGACGTTGCCTTAAAAGAAAAAAATATTTTTTTTCTCTTCGCACTAACGACAACTATGTTGTTAAGAAGAAGGCAGCGTAGCAACACCTATAAAAAGAAAAAGAACTGAGTGACAAAAAGAGAGAAGACAAGTATTTTTAAAGAAAAAAACTAAATGGTAAATTTTTCTGCATAAAGTGTTATTTTGTACTGATTGCCAGTGGACTAACTACTACGCACGTGCCTTTTCTAACCTTACACGAAGTAATGAATCGTCGAGATCTACCAAGAAGTCCTATTCAAAGTCATTTTAATCTTCCAAGACAAGGAGACAATCGATCGGGTAATAGTTTTATACAGAAACAAGATTTTTATTGTTTTTTGAATAATTTTGATAAATCTCAGATGACGAGAAACGAATCGTTCTACCTTAAAAGAGACATCACAATTGATATTTAACCGTTTGAACTCAATTCGCATTGTTTTTTCAATATCTTAAAAAAGCAACAGGAAATCTAACAAAAGAAAAGAAAACATGTTGTTTTGCTTTCAGTTATGAAGAAATGTTTTTCATAGACCATCGAAACAAAGACATACTTGATTTTCAATGATTTTTGTAAATTGTAATTATTTACATCAATAGGAGGTCGACTTGTCGGAGGCGATCCGATGAAGAATAATAGTAATTACTCAAACAATCAACAATTATTCGTCGTTGGAACAAGATCAAAAGTAATTGATAGTCTTGATCTTGAAAATTTTTCACAACAAAAGTAAGCTTTCTTTGTGCTGCTATAGATATAAATTAAAATTTTTTTTTTGTAGAGAAATTCATTTTGATGCAGAAATCGAAGATCAGAAATCACCGAGATTTCAACAAGCATCAAACCGCCGAAGTCCATTCCCAATCCCAAGTTCCAACGGTGAGTTATCAGTGATACCGAAATTTTATGTCCGTCACATATTTTTCGCCAGAAAAGCAAAGTTTTTCAAGAGAGTAGCCCAATGAGATATTGTCATTCGGGGTTGTTCGAATTTATAATATCTTATTGATTAAATTTCTTTCATCATACTAGACCATAATGCACAAAATACCGATTGGCTTGAAAACTCCATGTGTCAAATTGATCTATTTAGTCGAAGACATCGCGGAATGCTTGAGCGTATTTTTTTTATAGAAATATTTTCTATTTTTATCTTGACATTTTTCTTGTATCAGATGAACATATAGAAGAATATTTTACAAATAGTGTTTCCAAAAGTGAAAATGACAATAATGAAGAACAGTAAGATATCATATCTGATTTTTTTCAATCGCTCATCCCGTAAAAAAACCATTTCTCTAGTTTTACAATACCTGAATTACCTGGTGGTGAACAATTAGTTTTGAATTTAAAAACGACATGGGGCGATCGTCATTATATTGGTTTAAATGGTATTGAAATATTTTCTAGTCAAGGATGTCCAGTAATGATTAAAAAAGTACGAAATCATCCCGTTTGTTTTTCGCCAATTGATAAAGCAAATCGTTTCATTCGTAGATCACTGCAGATCCAGCAGATATAAATATTTTACCTGAATATGGCAGTGATCCACGTGTTGTAACTAATTTAACTGACGGGGTCAATAAAACACGAGATGATACTCACATGTGGCTTGCACCATTTTCGGCCGGCCAAGATCATTTCATTTACATTACATTTGAACGTCCAACAAAAGTTGCTATGGTTCGAATATGGGTAAGATTGAAATTTTCCAGTAAACTATTCACGTTAAGATATGCCTATAAAATATAGCTAACTAATTGTATGTTCGTTTGATTTTAGAATTACAATAAAAATCGTATTCATTCAGCTCGTGGTGTTAAAGATGTTGAAATTGCTCTTGACGGCTTCATGATATTCAAAGGTGAAATAAGTCAAGCATGTGGTAATATAACAGCTTCAAATGACCCATCAGCTTATGGAGAAGTTTGTAGTTTGTTTTATAAATATATATTCAAATAAATAATTCGTGCATATTAGACTATTTTATTTACTACCGACGAGGAAATTCTTGAAAGGATATCTACCTACGATGAAATGTATGTTGATCTAGAAACTTTTCAAAATGACGAAGAAAATTCACGAACAAATACAAATCGACCGCCAACTACTGAAACTGACGTAAATTAATTTTCATCATTCGAATCTTTTTTCTAGAATTAAGTTATTTTTAATTAGATTCGACCACTGACACGTGCTATATCGCGAAGACCTTTTACATCGCTTCGCTCCTCCGATTCAGGTCAAACACCGGAATACTTTGGAAGAAGTATGCACATTCTCGTTTTAACAAATTTCATAGTGAATTTTTTCTTGATTTTGTTTCTCAGAATTAATTTTAACAATAACAGAAACATGGGGTGATCAACATTATTGCGGTTTAACAGGTATTCAAGTTGTTGATATTAATGATGCTGAGTGCGTAATTAAATCGTATGATGCACGTCCTCGGGATGTAACTATTCTAAAATCGAATGTGAACGATGTTCGAACACTTGATAAGTAATAACGACAACAACAACAACAACAAAAACAAATATTTCTTTTGTCAAACAAACGTAATTTTAGATTATTTGATGGTGAAAATGTGACTTGTCACGATTATCATATGTGGTTATGTCCGTTCAGTAGAAAAGAGAAAGTACGCATTACGATTTCATTGAATACACCGAAAAAAATGCATGGCTTACGCATATGGAATTATAATAAATCAGTAGATGACACTTATCGAGGGGTAAGCTTGGTAGATTTTCTGAAAAATTCATTGAAAAAGAATTCCTGTGTTCTTTCTTTGAGAATAGGTGAAACGATTACATGTACAATTAAACGATAAAAGTATTTCACCAAGACAAGGCTTCCTATTGAGACGTGCACCTGGCCATTGTTATTTTGATTTTGCACAAGAAATTATTTTTGCTCATTCAAAAACAATTCAGGAAAATGCAGACAATCAAACTCGAAAAAAGTAAAGGACACTGATCGTATTTATTCGATTCTAAATAGCCAAAGAGAAATCTTTTTTTATCTATATCGGAATTTCCATAAGTCATCTTCTTCGTGTAGTCCATGTAAGAGAGCTCAGTGTCGTAGGAAAACATTTAAGATAACTTTGCTTTTATTCAAATTCTGATGCATAATGTATTTTGTTATTTTAGGCAGCATGTGGCTACTAATGATGATGTTGATTCAGATATTTCAATGCCAAATGGGTGTAAGTTGATCTCAAATTTTCTTTTTTTTTATACATGTCAAATACTCCTAGAATGACATAGACACGCTTGTAGATTTGATCGTGATGATATTTGACAAGCTTTTTATTAAATAGAAAATTTCACTCTGAAGTAATTCTTTTTTTGTATGTCACTTAGTATTACATCGAAGAGCATAGCTCAGTTAATTTCAAAAATTGTACGAAATATTTTTGATGCCCGTAGTCTTTACGATTGCCTAATTCATACTAGAAGGATTGTAGTCTTGTTTGAAGCTATGAAAAAAATTAGAAATATTCATCTAAATATTTTAGTTATTTATGAATTTCACCTTCATGCAACTCATGGTGACGCTTACTATATTGGATTGAATGGCTTAGAATTTTATGATGAAAATGGTGAACGTATTGGTTTAACCGAGCAAAGTATAAGACGCTTCTTACCATTATATTTGAATTCAGTTCTTTTAAACAGATATCGCCGCTTATCCACATAGTGTAAATAGTCTACATCCAAGCACGGATGATGATATTCGTACGCCCGACAAATTAATTGATGGTAAAAATGATGAAATTGATGGTACACATTGTTGGATTGCACCCATCTTAGCTAATGTTGTATGTATATTGATATTAAAAATGATTTTAAAAAAGACTTTTCCGTTTTAAGATAAATCGTATATTTGTTATTTTTGATCGACCTACTTCTGTCTCTATGATTAAAATATGGAACTATGCAAAAACACCTAGCCGTGGTGTTAGAGAATTTTCTGTATGTATGAAAATGTTTGATGTTAAAAGTTTTAGAGAATTATTTATTTGATTAGTTACTTGTTGATGACTTACTTGTATGGACAGGTATATTAGATAGAATGAGTGACGATAATAATGATAATTATGGAACACATGTGCCTTTTAATACAATTTTATTTTGTGACGAAAGAATTTTGACGGAACATGAAAAACGTACAGTTTTAGAGTATGTATAAAGAGTTTGTAATTTTAATGAACGTCTTGTGTTTTGGTTTTTAGAAAGAAAATATCAGCAGATAATACTTCAAGTCAAACATCAAATAGAGATCGATCCGTTGATTATTGTAAGTATTTTCCGAGTTTGCTACAGGTCAATTCAATAGTTAGGGCTTGCGTTTTATGTTGATTCTGTACATGTGTACAATGACTGGAGACATATTCATTCAATTCTTCTTGTTTTAATATAGAGATCAGCTGACATAAAGTTATCCATGAACGAATCCTAACGTATGGACCTACTCATCATTTAAATCTAAAGCATATATTTAATTTAAAATTTCATTTTAACAATAGATTATTACTATTGAAAAATTCAAAACAATCTTTATTTTCTAGCTAAACGGCCGACAACATCAGTACCACGTAATAGAAAACGCTATTAAATCAGAGAACATACTCATGTCCTGTCGTTCGTCAGATTATTTATACTTGTTTATCTATTATTCCTTCATTTATTATTGTTTGGTTTTTTTGAAAAAAAAAGAAAAATAAAACACAAAAAAAAATGAAATTAAAACACTGCTCTCATTATTAGGAATACATGATACATGTAACAAGAAAATAAAATCTTACGCGAATAGAATTTCACTGGGACAAAATCTGACTCGAAGAATCTTCGTGAAAATAAAAAATTCATTTATTCAATGTATTCCCTATTGATGAAAGATTTGAATTTGACAATGGCATCATATAACCACGTGGTCGAACTAGATATGTTGTCATATTACCTTTACCTTTTACATAAATTGGGCCACGGCATTCGCACGGATAACCATGTTCAAATAAGACTCGTTGTGTTTCTTCAGGAACCTAAAATGAACATGTTGTTTATTCTCTAAGAATAAAAAAAAGAACTAGAAATAGTTTATTAACTTACATGTATGCAACTAACGACGCCAGTACTATCCATACGGGAAGCAACATTTACTGTATTACCCCAAATATCATATTGAGGTTTTTTGGCGCCAACAATTCCTGAGCAAAATAAAAAATGACGTCAGAAGTGATTTATTATAATAGTGCGTTGTTTTTAATGAGACAAGGAAAACTTACAATTGATTTCAGAGCTTTCATGCACAATGATTAGTAAAGATAGTCTATGTATAAACTCATCTCTCTACATATTGAGACTAATCACATAGCCGAATAGAAATGATGTACATTATCTATTTAAAGACTGACGACCTAGTGACTCTTCTGAAAATACCCATCACTGACGATAGGCAACTATAGATCGAAGCACCTGATTCTTCTACAATAATCTGCGCCATTGTCCTATTCTTCAATCTTCTCGTTGAAAAACAAAATTTGGATTGAAAATGAAAGTGTAAGAGTATGATATTGAAAAATCGATTTACCAGCAACAAGAGGACCATTACACATGCCAACACGTAATTTGAAATCATTAAAACAATCTCGATTGATTCCTTCAAGTACTGCAATCATAGCAAAAGCAAATTCAGCAAGTGCAACAATATTTTGGTTGTATCGTTCTCTAGTCTAAATAGAAATGCAATTAAATAATGACAGAAAAAATTCTGTGTATATATTTGTTTCATACCATACGATGTTCGACACCTGGATTAAGGCCAGCTGCTGCCATATAAGTATGACCAATAGTTTTAATTTTTTCTACACAACTAAATTTATTTTTATCTAATAGCTAAATGAATAAAAAGAAAAAGAAACGATAAACACAAGCGTTTTTTTTTGTTTTCAGAAAATAAACCTTATCAAATTCAGCAATGATCTCATTGAGTAATCTTAAACATTCTAATCCATCATTGTTAACATCCGATTGAACATAGAATTCTTTAAAATTAGGTATCGATGCAAACATAACAACAACATTATCGTAACTTTCATGGTAAAGACCCTTGGAGAAAGAGAAAGAAAATAAAGAAGAAATTATTTATACAATTACTTTATTACCTGACTCATATTTTCTTTAATAATAATTTCTGCTACATGTTTTGGTAAAATATTTTCTAATAATAATCGACTAATAGTGCTCACTGTTTCGGCCTCCTGTTTTTCATTTTGAAATTTTATTGTCCACAATAGATCCAATCGACTCATATATTCAAACTGAAAAAGAAGTTTTTAAATATTTGCTATGTATCAAAACTATTAAATTTACCCGTCGATCAAGACCAATTAGTAGAAGAATAAAAAAAATAATTTCAACCGTTGTTTCTACAAGTATTGTGCTACTTTTTACACCATAGCTGTCAGAGATAATATTATAAATATTTGATTGATACGAATAAAGCACATAAATCGTTACTACAATAATCATAATCAGTGCTTTAAATAGAAAATAAAGATGCATGAACGAAGAAACAGTTAATAGAGCCAATTGAATTAGTAATATATGGAATTCAAAATGAGGACATAACTCGAATAATACTGAGTTTGTTAAAGATGATAAGTCATTAATTGCATGAACTGGTATCAGAATAGTCTAAAGGAAATGCACAGGCTTATAGTAAAAGATTTTGTTAGAAGATTTTTCTGGTTTTTCAGAACGTTTTGTGAGAGTAGTTGTTCATTTTTGTAACTCAAAGTCTAGTTACGAAAACTTTTCAAACGCTTGACATGCTAAGAGCATTATTGAAATCAGAATTTCAAACAGATTCATTCGGTCCCCCTTAAGAAACTTCATCTTACTTGATTAAAACGATTTTGTGCAAACGAAAGATTCGATGCCGACAGTAATATATCATTGTTTATTGCTGTTGTATTTTCAAAGGGCTCAATAATATTCATCGTTGATGGCCATAATACAGCAAATGGTGTTAGAATACAAATAATAATTAATATAAGACTAACAGGTAAACGAGCAAAATAATAATGTGTTACTAAATAAATTGATTGGTCTAGTAACGAACGATGATTATCACGTTTTATCTAAAACAAATCATCAGATTTTCCCTTAGATTTAATTGTTCAATCAAACAATTTACTTTTGAAATGTCTAGAAGACAAAACAATGCTGCTATACCAAATGCACATAAACCACAAATGACCAGAACGAGATAAAGAGCATTTCTAGAACGGATATACATAGAATCGAAGAAAAACAAATTCAGTTTTACTATACTTTTCAAATATCAATGCTTGAATAATCACAATAGCAAAAAAAATACAAGCCGCATTAACAACATAATAACGATAACGTAATTCAGGCAATGAACGAAATAAACTTTCGCTAGCTTTACGATTTTCTTCATCGTCATCGAGCGTTTTATTTGTTGTTTCGCTTTGTTTTTGAAAACTTAATGTTAACGGTTCGAGATCATTTAAACTATGATGTCGACGACTACAATATGTTCAATACTACTTGATATGTCGAATTTGTTTTCAAGTTAAAACTTACAAACAAGTTAATGAAGCTGCTAACGGTTTTAAACTATCTTCAAGAAGTATAAAACTTTTTGCAGCATCCGATTTATCATTATTAGCAAGTTGTTGTATAGAAAATGGAGTTTCATTTGACCATGTATCCAATAATTTTTGTATCTTTTTACCCGATTTACGTGCATCAACACCGCTAGAAAAAACATGTTTCAATCGTACAAAGCAAATAATTTTAAGCTTATTTTACTTCATCGTCAATGAATTTTGATTGCTCGGAACTTCCCGTGGAATAATAAAATATGTTTTTATACCTAATTTGGCAATATAAGTATCACGTTCATGCCCATTGGCTACTTCAACTTCGTATTCATTACCAAGATGCAGTAATGTACTTTCAGAAATATGAACACGACTAAAAACGAAAAGAAAATCATTTTTTCTTCATATTAAAACAGTTGACTCAACTGTGATGGATTCGGTAAACTCAACTTTGGTCGACAGTAAAAATGTCGACAATAAAAATTCTACAAGAGAGTGTTTTGAAAGATATTCGATGAATATGTTATTATTGTAGGATCGATGCCGACTTATGTTCGTTTAACTCTATCAATCGGTCTATCAGATATTGGTCACTTAGTACAATGTAATAGAAGAGAATAAGAAAATTATTCTTCAAGTATGCATTATTCGAGTGATAAATATACATATGGACGCCGCCACGGAATCGACACGCAACATCAACAGTGATTTAAATTTCATTACTTCGAATAAGGGATAACCTCTTTTAATAATGAATCAATGCATATACAAATGCAACAAAAAAAGGCCCAATAAAAAATATTGTGTGTGTGTGGTTAAAGATTGTGGCGTATATGTTCATACTGATATAGATCAGAATTATTTGTCTAGATTCAGTAAGAACATTCTTTAACATCGATAAAATAATGTTTCAAAGTATTTTGCTTGCCGTTCGGTTTTATTTTTTAATATACAAAACATTTAACTTGAATAAAAGTACTTCGTTTTTTTCTGGACACGACATTTTTCATGAATTCCTACTCAATTTTCGACATTTTAGTGTCGACCAAAGTTCAGAAATTCGATAGATTCATCTGTCATACAATCATCGCTGGGGGTATTGTCTCTCTTTATCACTATTCTCCTCCTTTCGTTGTTCTCTATCTCTCTCTATCGTGCGCACATATAAATACTCTTGTTCAATTGTTGTTCATCAGTCATTCTTGACTCAATCTTCCTCTTCTCCCACCCGCCGCCGCTTTTCGTTGTAGTCCTTCCATAAGTATATGAAAGAATAAACCACAAGTAACTCAAAACCGTTACATCAACATTTTTAATCCAGCCGATAAATTTAGACGAAGATTAATCTACGATAATGGTGCTAATCTGTAACTATTACGACAAACAAAAGTCAATAAACATATAGTAAACATCAACACTTTTACGAGCGGCTATCTTTTTTATTATAGTACTATGCATAAATCTTTATGCGTCACACAATGACATACAAAATGTACTTGATATCGATACGATAATTAACAAAAAATAAATAGTTCTCGCCGAATATGAAATGCCGAGAATTTTCCTTATCTTTTGAGAGTAGTTGATCTATGATATTTTTAGATACATCAAGTTTTTTCCTATCCATCCATTGAATTTTATCTTGCAATGCTTACAAATAGTTGCCTATAATATTTTCCTTTCTTATCTTGATAATCTTTCAAATTATTTCTCATAAATCAACAGAAATTTCTTCCAATTAGCAATTCTATATTGAAACTAAATATCGTCGAGAACGTGTGAAATACTAACCCTGGTACGCCACCCGCTTCAATATGATTAGCTAAAGTCACATCATCCGACCAAGTATCATACTGCCATTTTTTAAGGCCTAATACACCACATAATACGCGTCCAGTATGAATACCAATACGCATATCAACATTAACACCGGTTGCTTCACGTACTAATCTAAATGATCACAATAAAAAAGAAAAGAGCTTTTATTAATTTCAATCGGAAGAGAAAATAACCCAAAACATACTTAATATCTTCAATCATCTTTAAACCCATACGTACACAATTAGTCGCATGATTCGGTCGACTTATCGGTAAACCACTAACACAATAATAACAATCGCCTAAAATTTTTATTCTCATACAATCACATTCCTTAACAGAGAGACCAACTCAGTTAATTAATTGTTTCTTTTTTTTAAATCTATCAAAAATTTACTTGTGCGAGTTGATCGAATTTTCCAAAAAGTTTATTCAGTATTTGTACAAGTTCTGGCGGAGTAAATTTTTCTGATAATGGTGTAAAATTCACAATATCAGCATAGAGTATGCTGATACAGAAAAATAGATAAATAAACAGTTCGTAAAAGTCAAACAACTAAATACTCACGTAACATTTTCATGTTTCTTTATATATAAATCATGAAATGCCGCTCTACGTGTGTTGATTTTTTTTGTGTTCAAACATTGATCATCATAATCGCGTGATTGAATGTTATGATACTTTGCTGTTTCCTTTACTTTGCGTAGCATTTCTGATTTCATACTTAAAGCTTTTAATAAAAAATAAAATATATAAAAATATTTATGCAAGTTTTTTTTTGTCGTTACCAATATGCGCTGGAATAACACTAAGAATTAATTTTTCTTGTTGTTCTTTTTCACGTTCAAGTCGTAAACGAGCTTCAATGCAGCGCATCGTATTATGATAACTTTTTCTTTGATGTATATCAGTTAAATAACGATGGCATAATCCGAATATATTACACGCAACAAAGAATAATGAAAGACAAATAAACTAAAAAAAGCAAAGCATGTTCCATGTTGAATAGAATAATTGAATAAAGACAGTTCTTCGGAGAACAATAGACAATGAATTGTCTCTATTCGAAAAATCGCTTTGTCCGCCTCTTATTTGATTTCTGAAAAAGGGAACATTCAATCTTAAGAATGCAAACTACATTCTGAATGCATCAGAATGAGATTATGATGATACTTATATCTTCAATTCACAAAGTTTCAAGATTGGTTACGACTCTTGTCAGCAACACTTTTCATATTTATTATTTAAGGCGTGCAACATTGGCCTCGAATACTTCAAATCCTATACTAAAACTAATCCATGACAAGATTTTCAAGTTTATCTCTTCATATTTTCGAAAGCTTCCGGTTTCATGCGCATAACGAAGAAAAAAATCAGTTATTCTACCTCAAGTTTATATTCCATTTTATGAGATCGATTATTTGAATCTTGAATATTATGTGTACGTATGACAAGCATCAAATGAACGACAGATGTAGTGAAAGCCATTAGGATAGTCCATAATCGTGGTACGGGTAATGTTGTATGGATAGTAATAATAGAAAATGTAACAATGCCTATTAATCGTATAACGGATGTATATTGTTGTAGAATAATTGGTATGATTGCGAATGATGTTAATAAGAGCCATATTGATAAACATGATACATAGACGTGAGTATGAAAAAAATTTTCACGGTGAAGTAATAAAATAAAGATAATGGATAGAAAAAATATTCCAATAAAACCGAGAACTTCAAGAAGAAATTGAGAGAAATAAGGCTACGAAGTAAAAAGAAACATTTTATATATTTATGAAGAGAATTTTTTTTTTCGATGGTTTCATTTACTTTTTCAGAAAAAACAGCTATTAAGAAATATATAAGACTTTGAAAAGCCGTAAGAAATAACGAAAAAAGAACTAAACCATGTTTAATACGAATTAAATAAAGACCAAAATAATGTTTATTATCCATAGTGGCTAAAACAAAGGAAAAGATGAAAATATTATTATGGAAACGTACGAAGTGCACATAAATAAAAAATTCATAATCAATTCAAGTGGACTACCTTTCATTTCTTATTGTCAAATGATAAATTATCAAGATGAAAGAAATTTTCATTTTCTTTCGCTTTTGCTTCTTCTTCTATAGACTATTGATCGATGTCGTTTGATACTTATGAAAATTCTTTCCAGTAAAAATAATTAAGTTAAACTAACAACGAAAAAAGGAAGATCACATGAAACGAAAGAATTGAGAGTGTGATGGATCTTCTATTTATCAATAGAAAAATAATAAAAAATCTAAATACGTACTATTATGGGAAAATATAACAGATGTGTTCTGTTTTCTGGTGTTGGTCTCATAAAAAAAAAGCAATAAAAATTCAGTTCTATTCACTTAAACAGAAGGCAATAAACCATACTATAATTGTTTTTCTTCGACCTAGGAGCAATTGTTTTATCTATCTAATAATTTTATTTACCTACATAGGAAAGTAAAAGATTTATGTATATATACACTTGCTTACTGACGTTTAAGTACTATAAAATGAATAGACAATAGATCTATGTGTGACATGAAAAAAGACGAAGAAGAAGAAGCCGCTTTATGTAGAAAATTTTTCATCGGATTGCTCTATTTATTCGCTCGCTTTTGTATGCGTATGTATGCATGTATGTTTGTATGTGTCATCAGTTGAAATACAAATATATACGAGCTATCTGAATTTGCACTTCCGCAGCTAATCGATGCCGATTGAGACTCATCTCCGTTTGTTCGTCGTTCACTCTTGATCTGTCGTTAGAATGAAGTGGATGAACCACTTACACCATCAACAAACATAGGGCCAATTCTTGAGAACAATGCGTGTTGAATATAGCCTCAAGGATTGATTGGAATGTTATCATCATAGGAGAAAAAGAAGAGTGCCAAAATATCAACAAGAGCAACTGTCAATTTTTCTTTTTTTTTTTTTGAAGAATCTCTGTTTATTATTGATAATGATATCACGAATGATCAGGTTCCTATACTACTCCCTGCCTATGTGGATTATCATATATATGATGGATTAAATAAATCGGCTATTATCTGTATAGTTTATTATAATTCATGACGACTTACCGAAGACATGAATGATCATTTTTATGTCTCTAGAAATCAACTATATTAATCAAACAGAAATGTCTTCTACATGACCCGGTATTTCTTCTTCTTCTTCTTCTTCTTCTTCTTCTTCCATAAGTAAAGAGAGAAAAAGAAAAGTAAAGAAAAACTACAATATAAACTAAGAACCGAACCTGGATAACATGTCTTTGTTTGAAATAAGAAAGGCATAGCTACGTTTGAGGTTCTTTACTAGTATATTTCTTTGTGTGTGTGTATCTCCTATTTTTTCATTCTCAAGAGGAATGTCTAAACGGCGCTGTCGATTGATGTGAAATGAGTAATCAATAAGCGTGATGATACAAAGCAATTGTGTTCTTCTCTTGTTTACTTATACAAAAAAGATGAGACTAGTCGATTTTTGTCGCGAAACAGATTAACGATAACGACAAGAATAAAAATGCATTAACGCACAAATGAAAAAAAGACGCAAAGAAAAAAGATAGAAAGAAACCAGTAGTTTATTTCTCCGATAATTCAATCATTGAATTGAATTAGTACGGCTATTTAAATATAAATAGCTTGTTTTCTACTATAATATTTATATATAAAGTAAAAATATTGCGTACAAACAGTAAAACATTGTCGTATACCTGTGGGTACATCCGGTGTTGACCAATCAGCTGATAATTTTACATGATCATTAGTACTCCTATATGTATGATCGATGATACATTCATGAATTGATTCTAGAAGGAAGAGAAAAAGCCCGACAAAAATAATTAATAAGAAATATGATTGGCAAAGAAAATGCTTGAACTATTTTTATATATACACCAGAGACTTTTCTTGTATAGAAATGAAAGCATGACTGGTATCCTGATGAACAAGATTATAACACAACCGTTAGCTGAACATATTGTACTAAGAGCATAACAATCTGCGCGCTGTTATTCGTTCTAGTTGCCCTAATGACACCGATTATTTAATGATTATACATAGGTTTTTGTTTTGCTTTGTTTTCACCGCGTATTCGACATGGAGCATACTGAAGTGTGCTATTCATTGGTAAATTGTACACATTTGTCAATATGTCAGTGTCAAATCTCTTAGTTAAAACCAATATGGGAAGACGATCGATGACAGTATATGATCGATTCTCTAAGCCATACAGTATTCGTTGAGTTTCAGCAACAGGCGGCTCTGAGCATATCATATATATATATATCCTTTTTCTCATTTAGTAAATCGATAAATGATAGTTGACATTCTGTCATCATAAAAAAAAACAATTATGTCTGGAATAAAATTAGCGAGTTTTTTCCTATCTCGTCTATTTCAATTCTTTTGACAACTTAAGGCAAGCTATACGTGATATCGTAAGACATATCGTATTACTTATCTCCTATGTCAAATCATAATAATAGTCACAGCAAATATATTATTCCTATGCAATTGTTCTTTTGGATTGCATCATATTCATAAATACAAACATAAAAATGAATGAAAATGCCATTTTTGTACTTTTGTTATAAGCGCATTAAGAAAATAAGTGTGTTTAATATTATACGAATATGAATATGCTAACAAGACGTTTGTTTCATAGAGAGAAACAACATTGAAGATAAAGAATACATAATTAGTTTTTTCTTTTCTGATAATAGAAATCTTTTCTCATATTCACTTACTTCCTTTGTTGTTGTTGTTGTTGTTGTTGTTGGGTATTGGATTCATAAAAGAATTACTATTTCTATGCTGCTGTTCAGTTATTTCAAACGATGTTGACGATGTTGATGGTCGTTGTGACCGTTCATCTCGTTTGAAAATAGAAGATTTATCTGTTTGTATGCTGCTTTTTTCCATCTTCACAAGTTTGCTCTGAATGATATCTAAAAATAATTATAGTAAAGTTTTTGTGAAGCTTTTCCCCTTTGTTTCTCTCTCTTTTTTCTACTTGAGAACGTGTCTTTCTTACAAAAAGAACAACAAGATAAATTGAGCATAAAATTCTCTAATGAGAACTAGTGCTAGCATCTCGTTTCTTAACCAGAATTCAGCCTTGCAATAAACTGAGCATACGATTAGCACGAACCAGAAATGGGCAAGTCAACATTTTTTCGACTCAAGTCAAGTAAAGTCATTTTTTGAAAATTTCAAGTCAAGTCAAATCAAGTGAAAAATGACTTGACTTGCCTATCTCTGGCAGGAACAAAAACTCTCGGTTGGAACTGTTTTATTTGTTGAAAAACAAAAATAACCTACTAATGATATTAAAAGAAAGAAGTTGACCCTGGGTAAGATTATGATAATAAGACAAAATGTATGGAAATTATTAAACATCATCTTTCTTTTAATAAATATGTTGCGGATAGAGTTTTGACGAAAAAAATGAAAGACTAATATTCACTATTTATATCTAACTTTCTCTCTTTTTTTTTTATCTGACAAAAAAAAGAATATAATAAGATTGCATCTAGTTTTTGTTCATTCTTCTATGTCTCTTTCTTCTTCTTCTTCTTCTCCTAGTACTTGCCTTCATTAGTAGATAAGATCATTACTAAGAAAATTCTGAACCGTCGTAAGACTGACAAAAGACGTTTAAAAAAAGACAAGATGTTGATGATGAAGAAGGCAAAAAGAAGATAAAAAAAGAAAAATGATGTTAGTTACTTTCTTATATGTAGAAGATTGTAGTATTATGTTCATGCTTACCGGACGTAGTCATTTATCTTTAATGATCTATATCAATGCAAGCTATTTTTTTTTGAAGCATTCTTTTTTGTCTTCGTCACTTCAGTTCTATTATTATTATTACTATTATCATTTATTTTTAACAATGCTAACAATAGTTTTCGTAGTCGGACATAGTTATATTATTTATGAGTGCATATATATATATATATATTTTTTTTTCTTTTTCTTTTTCTTTTATTGATTAGAAATATTTTAATAATAATTAATATTTAAAAAAAAACAATACAAAACATTACATTGATGTAACACGCGAAAACGAAAATAAAATAAAAGAGAAAAATAATTCAGACAAGTAGTGTTTTGCTTTTAATGTGCTCATCAGCCCGTTGAACTATTGGTATCTATGTCGTTGAGTTCTTCATTTTCGGCAGTGTCTATTCGTTTTTCTACAACATCACAATAATGATATTTATCATTACTTTCATCGTCATCATCACCGTGTGTCGATATAATGCCGTGTTCACCAATATGACATGTTGCTAATATTGTTGTGCCAATCCAAGCAATGGCTATGATAATGAGAGCAATAAAACCTAAATATTCATATATAATTGAACCCAGCCAATCGCCTATCGCTGCTCCGAAATTAATACACGAGACAAATAATGCGAATAGAGTTCCTTCGATATTTTTCGGACAAGATTTTGCTGCTAGATGAAGCAATGCTAAATTTGTTATTTCGGAACAAAAACCTGTAAATATAGCAACAAATATCGATGTTATTTTATCTGTTGCAAAAAGATAGGATGCAATAGCAAACAACCGCATGACAATTGCAATACGAAGTACACGTTTTGTTGGATGATGAGAAAACACTGATAGATAAATTAGTGCCGATAAAATTCCACAACCATTATAGGTTGTATTTAATATTGAAACATAAAAGGGATTAAATTGTAATATATCACGTTGATAGTAAAATAATGCTGTTTTTAATTGTGGCGATGCCGAATAAACAAATAGGAAAATCGTTATAATCCAAAATCGTTTATATTGAAATATTCCTGATAGAATTGACCATGTTTGGGCAAAATTATTTTTATTGAATTTTCGACGACGTTCTCGTACTGCAATCAATGTTGCGAAAAATAAAATTATCGGACAGATAGAAGTAATTAAAAATATATTTTTATTAGAATTTTGATGATTTCTTAAAATTTTCATTGTATGATTATTTATTGTTTGATTATTATTATATTGCAATGTTGTTGAACTCGACGACGCAAGAATACCAGCTGGTATTTGTGAAATAGTTGAAGCAAGTTTAGCTGATGTTTGTTGAATGCCTTGTAATGTACCAATCAAGGCCAATGGTCGACCAAGTGAAATCATCAGCGCATCAACTAAATATAAGATGTTTTTGCTTGAGTTCAGAGGCCATCATTTTGAAGGAGAATTTCTAGCAAAAAAGAGACCTCGTTTCACTCAAGCATGCGCAGAAGAGAAAAAACGACTTTCGACACGATTAGAAAAGTTCCTTGAGGCATGTTTCAGATTGTATTATTAGTCAAAAAGATGTACAAGTTACAGTAGACTATAGATTGGCAAAAAAAAAGCCGTTTATATATGAAGTGCTTGATCTATGAAAGTTCAATTTTAGACTTGAAAAAGAAAATTTTGATTTGATTAATTAAGGTTTTAGATTTATTCCATTAAAAACTAGAGTCTGATTGAAATCATTCTTAATCAGATATGAATGGTCTTTTTCGGATGCTTCCGATAGAGCTATGCCGTCAGAATCGTATTATTCAGTCTTGGAAAAAAAATGAAGTGAAAGCAAATGCTGAAGAATGATTTTCCTATGTGGTGTTTATAATAGAAAAATGATAGTTGTTAACCAAACTTCTATCAACTGTTGATGGTTGTTGTGCCTTGAATTGCTTTTCGAAGTTTTCCGTCATAGATTATCCGATATAAATAGATTGTAGTTCATGAAGTTACATGAGATCATGGCCTTCACTATAGAACGAACTTACAAATAGAGTAGTTTAATTGAAAACGTTATTCTATTAGAGCTATTCATTTCATTGAAAAGATAATTCGATCGTAAGCTTCATTAGTATCAGATAATTTCTATTGTGTATTTACAAAGTCTATACTAATGAATGGTTTGGGAGAAGATAAAAACAACATTATGAATGCTAAATATTAAAAAATAGGCGTTGCAAATAACCAATGATTTGCAAGCTGGTTTTGTAGAAATTTTCAATTATTCTCTTCTTTTTTATAAAAGTACCTGACATGATTTCTCTTGCAATTAATCCAGGGAGAATTATAAAAAAAAAACAGTTCTGTATGAGGATCGCTGTTTTAATTTGCAAAAAAAAACATTTTTCAAGGGTGAAGTAGCCTATCGAGTATTCTATGGTAATCATCATTATTTTTGTATTCCCTCAATCGAATAATAAAGCTAATAATGTCGACCAACGCTAATTGTCATGTATTATAACATGATTAACATAGCATTGGCAGTTATATTAAACTGCACTGTTATTTTTCATATTCAATGAGATCAAACACACTGTAATCATCAATATTTTTATCTAAAACACTCCACAATGATAGACCCTCGAAGGACTACTTATAGTAGTTCTCGGAATATACGTTTGTTGTATTCAAACAGAGAATAGAACTATAATCTCGAATTCCCTGTGCAATCTTTCTAACATACGTAAAGGGAGACTCACAAGGCAATTATGTATGAACGATTATTTTATCGCTGTGAAATTCTAGCGTGTAAACATTCATGTAAGAAATCAGTTTTCCATAGAATAAATATTGATTAGTAACTGACTCGAAATTATTTTATTATTCGAAGGATTACTATCGAAATATCTGCTGAAGCCTTATCTGTTGCCGCAGACATTCTTTTTTTCTTTCTCTTTTACTACAAACGAGTTCGAAATTGCTAACAATCTTTTGATCACGTCTCAAGGCTTCTATGTAAATGCATCAACATAAAACAAACAAGAACGAAAGTATACCGAATAGAAACTAAATTTTACTTTTCGTCATTATGACTGAGCAAATTATTAAACTCCCTAGTTTCTGTTATGTTACATTCTGTGAGTTGAGTACATTTTTTTATGCCTATTTGAACTTAGCTAAGAATGCGTCGAGTGCGTGCCACAGTAATATTTTTTTTCCGTTGCCTGATCAATATTAAATCAGATAAAAAACAACGAATATACGATAAAATTACTTTGATAATAAATTGACCTCATTGCTCGCACATATCTATCAAAAACACATCCATCATTATTGCTGTCCATCTAGCCGTAAAAACAAAAGATTCCTTTTACTTTGAAATTCCATTAAACTAATCTTCTACGTAGTTATAGACAACAGGGAAAAAAATTAATGTATCATATTTCTTACTCAGAACATCATTGAACGCCAATGAGAATGCTGCTAAAACGCAAAATATTAGTAAATAATTGTATTCTGTTGGAGCAAAATAAAGAGCAATCCATGCACATAAATTGAGCGCCGTAGTTATGAGAAGATAGACAAGCCGATGGTAGCCGCATATTGGCACAAAATCACTTAGAATTCCATAGAGTGGTTTAATTGACCAACTTGAAAATATAAACAAGCGAGACTATATGTTCTGTTTTTATTTTTCTTAGAAATTTTCAACTTACGTTACTGTGCACGAAAAGAAAAAGGTGCCCATTTGAGATGGTGAAAGTTGAAGTTTATCTTTTAAGATAGTTTGTAACGGTAGATTAACAAAGCCCGATGCTATATCGGTTATGCCTTGAACGAAATAAGCGAGTGCAAAATAAATTGCACTACAAAGAAGTGAACGAGTATAGAGAATTCTCATGCATTTATTTGTTGGATAATCTTTTGTACTATCAGTGGTTGTTGCCGTTGGTTTATCAATAGATTTTGATCTTTCACTGGACATTTCGATCGAACTCATTGCTGATTTATAATAGAATCTAAAAATGGATTCATTCGAGTAAATACACAAATATGAGCTTTAAATACACGAGTGTCAATTTAGATATTGTCGATTAATTCGACAATTTAATTATAGACGACACTCATTTTTTTGTTTCTCCTTCGTCATCGTTCAACACACGAACTATGAGTGTACTAGTCATGACGGAAAAACACTCTATCGAGACATATCGTATACTCACGTAGAACAAATAACATTTTTATTTGTTTTTTTGTTCTTCTTTCTCTGTCGTTTGTGATTACCCAATCGTAATCAATTCGATGACAACTACAGGTTGTTACACACCCCTTGAAGTATTTTATCGAAGCCATGATTGGCATTCATCAGAAAGAAACAGAATCAAACACTATATAGATTCTACACTTATTTATCACAACTGAATATATATATCACTCGAGTATTTACGTAACTATTCATCAAGTTTGCTCTAATAATAACATCTAATTATTATTATTATTTACTTGGAATGTTTTAAAGTGAATCGTTAAAAGAAAAAGAAAAAAATTCCTATGGGCGTCAAGTATCTAACGATAAGCATTCATTTTAAGCGCACATTTTGACAAGTGGAACTCGAAATACGAAATATTGAATGGTTATAACTTGCATATTTTGTTTTTTGATGAATAAATGAAAGAAAACTTCAAAAGAATATAAAAGCAAACTGAATATTGAAAGAAAAAAAGAAAACTGGTAGCATCGTATTCTATGCTACAAGAAACATTAGCGGTCTGTTTTGACTAAAGAAATGAAAGAACAAGAAAATGTTTTATAGAAAAAGAAAAAAAATAAGTGCAAATTAAACAAACTGACATAAATGAGTCTAGTCCCGGATGAAGATGATGTTCCATACTATCATCAATAATCATATAGCTCTGTTGTTTGTGTATGTTGTGGATTTTTATTTCCATCCGAACTAATTATATGATCATATTTTGCATTGAATTGCTATGTATACTTGTTATTTTCATGCATTGCATCGAGCTTTTTGTATTCACGACAGAAATGCACGTGTTTGCATGTTTTGTTTTTGATATAGGATAATAACTCGAGAAATTTCTCCGTAAAGTTATGTAAAAATAAATTTTTTTTGCTTCTGACAGAGGGAAAAACAAAGATTATTTTTGTTATTTGATTGGATAGATAATATCCTAGTTATAAATTTACAATTTACTGTTAAAAAGACCTGAATATTTGAGATATTTTATTAACAAGAAAAAGAATTAAAAAGCATTCTCTCTTTCTATATATATACACGGGCCACAATGATCTCAAGAACAAACATATTATATTAGCACTGAAAACAATCCGTGATACAATAGGAAGAATCTTTGTTTTTTGCAAAAAGAAATCATTTTTAATTACAATTTTTTTTCTCGATAAAGCTTTAGGAAAAGTCAACATTGACTTTTTAGAATAATATTTTCTTAAAAATGATTATTCAAATATTTCTAAAGCAAAAAATATCTATTCAATTTCATCATATATTTGTCCTTCGTACGTCGTGTGTCGCGTTCGTCGACGTAAACGTTGTCCTCGTCGTCTTGCTATAATGAGTGAATCTTGTTGAACATATGATGGCGGTGATAATGCGGCCGTTGATGAGGACGACGGTGGGGATAATAGTTGATGCGGGTATTGTTTTTTTGTTCCATTCGAATCGAGAATTTGTGTTAGACAAGTTATATAATGAATAGCAAGACGAAGTGTCGCTATTTTTGATAAACGTTGATGATCATGTAAATTAGCTTTCGGTACAACGCGACGTAGTTCGTCGAATGCTTCATTCAATGCATGCATGCGATTGCGTTCACGTATGGTTGGCGGCGGTGCTATGGCTGGTGGCATTATTATTGGAATCGTAGAGGATCTCATCGATGAATTTGACATCGTTGTCGTTGATGGTATAAAAGGCCATGCATCAACATTTTCATCCATCTTTTATTGTGATTTTTAAGAAAATGACAGAAATCATATTCGTAGAAAGAATTTGTTTTCTTTTTCTTGACTCGGAAGTCTCTCTGATTGGATATCTAATTGATAGATAAAAATAATGTCGATAAACAGATATGAAGATGTATTGAATCTATAAAGACTCATCGATTGCTAATTGTATGGCAGGCGAAGAAGAAGAAAAAAATAATGTTTATCTTTCAACAATCAGAATGAATGATCTGGTCACTGATGCGACACAAATAAACTCGACTGTATGTTAGTTATAGAGAGAATAGGCAAGAAAAGAAATAATGCTTTTCTTTCTGCTTGATTCAATATAGCGAATGATTCTACTTGAATGAATTGACTGAGATAAGATATTCGATTTATTCCTTTTGGATATGTCTGATGACGGATATATTTTATTAATACATGTAGATAACACAGTGAGCAGAAATGCTCTCTTATTTCTTTATTAAACAAATGATTCATCATGTTTAACATCTCATTCGATTCATATTTTTATGTTTAGTAATGTCAAATTTCGTTCGATATTTTTCAATTTTTGTATTCTCAGTTGTTTTAACGTGCGTTTTGTATGGTTCTATGATTTTCTTCATGCTCCTCTAAGAGAATACTATATGCGAAATTACAATAAATTATTTCGAGGGAATCTTTTTCTGCTTGAAAATTAGATCGAATCTGCTGAAACAAGAATGTTCTAGAATTTCTAAAGATTCGACAAAAACAAACCAAATGCAAATCACTCGAAGTATTTTTGTTATTTAATATGGCATCAGTACGACGTTTTACAGTTCGATAGTTCTCACCACGGAAGAATAATATTACTATATACAGAAGCTATGTGGAGTCTCAAATTTGAAGTTCAAAAATTGCAAACAAGCTGCCAGTATTATTAGGTCATGATCGGTAGTCTTGAATGATTGGAAGAGATGTAGACTTTTGCTTGTAAAGAAATATACTAAAATCAAAGTAATTTGGTCAAATGAATGGATGCATAAATCAACAATTCATTAATAATTGTGATCGACTATCAACACAAGTTTAAAAAAAATGCAGTATAGATGTTTTATATAAATGAAACCTCAATGAGTTCTGCAGCTGAATGCTTCGAGTAACGATTCTACAGACCAAAAACTTGTTCAATAATATTCAAAAGTCATCTTCTGATGAACTAGACCGTCATGAATATCGTGACTTCACAGTATCATAGAAAAATGATGAAATACTTCATAATAGTATTGTTAAATTTGATTCGTGCCTCGTATAAACCCGGGATTTAAAACTTTCACACCAATGAAGAGAAATTCCCATTGAGTTTCGAACAGTACACTCCAGAGATGCCGAAAAAAATCACTTTTCCCAACCCGAGGGTTGACCCTACGGTAGCTGATAGAGAAAACCGATGGGTTTCAACCCAATTTTTATTTCTATTTCTTCGAATGGGTCATTGGGTTGTGTTGAGCCCTTCAACCCAACCCGCCGGGTAACCCATTGGGTTAACCCTGGTTATAATGCATTTCGATTCTCTGCTATGTGTAAAAATTGTACACTGCTGATAGAGGTCTATGGCTATCAACAGATTTCTATTACATTTGCGAAAGAAATCATTTTCTTTTGAGCGAATAAATTCACCAATAAAAATAAACTGAAGAGTTATTTATTATTATTCATTTGTATGTAATATAATATAAAATTAATCGAATCTAAAATTTTATTTAGAAGTAGTGTCATTAAACAAAATTGTACTGATCCGAAATCNATATAGTGATGTATTTCTCTAATATATTGAAAACAACAGTGATGACTTCCAAAAGTTTTATTTTTTTTTATGTCAATGTAAAACTAAAATAAAAACTAATAGTTCCACAGGACTGACCCGAGGCAGCAAGCATTGGGGCTGTGTGTCGGATTTTTCTAATAAGAGTACCAATTTTTCTAACAGAGCGCAAGAAAAATTTTTCGGCTGCGCTGAAAAAAACAAAAGTTTTCGATTATTGGGAGTTGTCACAACCCCCGGGACAGGCCAGCCCTGGAACTTAACCAGCATGGTGTACTAATGTAAAATTATGATAGAAATCGCTCGAGATGTATTCTGAACAACAGCAATCGAAGAGTATAGAAGGCAACAAAAAAAGATCTAGTAAAGAAGATAGTGAAATCTGCCTCTATAGCAGAAGGACAACAAGAGACATGAAACAGAGAAGGGAAGAAGAAAATAGATGATTACAAGAAAGAGATATAAAGCAGAGATCATAAGAGGATAAAATCCGATTCTTGTCTATTACGTTTGACTAGGCAATTAAATCAATTATAAATATGGAAAAGATGATTCATATCCTATGTTATATTATAAAGAAATCTGCATAAAAAATCCCTTTCGTGAATGATTTTATAATATACGTTATTCATGGGTTAACCCAAAGGTAACCGGAGGGTTGGCCGATTGGGCTCATACGTTAAGCTTGACCGATGGGTTAGAGTTTAAAATTCTCAAATGGCCGGAGGACTACGTTGGGTTGGGTTAGGGTTGACCCGTGGGTCACCCAACCCGGTGGGTAGCGGTGACGACTCAACCCACTTGGCATCTCTGGTACACTCTCATAGATCGACGGAGCCAAGTTAAAACTGTCCGATATCGAACAACCAGCGTTCCGATTGTTGATAAATAGTTCTCATGTGACCGATATATTATCTTGAAATTTTCAGTCGAAACATAGTTTACACTTAAGCTATTGAGTTTCCAAGTTACTATAATTTATGTATGATGTCTATAGCAAGTAATTGTCGTTTTTTTTTTGAAATTCGATATTTCATACACAAAATACTCTTGTTAGGGTAACACTTCTCGGATATCAGTAAAACAAAGCTAATTAGACTGCAAAGACATTCTTGCAGATCCAACATCCAAGAATTTCCTTAAGAATAAAAATAAATGTATGGGAAATAGTTTTCTGTTGTTAAATGCCCGAAAAAACAAATGTTCAAATCAATTTTGTCCCTAATATAATTCCTAAAAAGTAGAAGAATTGTTTTTAAATATAGAAAAATGATTCAATTTTTACAAAACATTGCATTATAGGTTACATTTTGTGTTCATGCCAAAGAAAAAAACGCGAAAAAACATTCGCGAGTCGCTTTACCATCTGTTACTAGTATAATTAATCTTGTTTTTTTTCTATGTTCAAAAATTTATTTTAATAATCTATTAAATACAGATATAAATACATTGATAGTTTCTTAATTAATACAGCACTGAATTAAGTAACGGTATATCAATAACAAGTATTCCAGTTTCCGTAACGTGCGATGAAACATTATATTTATCAATGCCGTCTGGTAAACGAATACTTTGACTAAATTGCTTATTTTCATTCTTTTTTCTATGTATCATAAACTTTTTTCGTCCTTGTACTAATAGAGTATAATCAACTAAACGTACAGATAGTTCATCGGCTTCATATCCACGTGTATCGATTTTTAATGTGATTTTTTTTCCATTTGGTATATATGTTCGATGAGAATCTGATTGTAAAAAATTTGCTATATTAAATTCAGAAGAAGTTTCAAGATATTGACGATATTCAATATCACCAAGACTACCTGTTCGTTTCGGCACTGTTAATGGTAGTGGTCGTCGTGTTGTCTGCAGATTTGGCTTCAACACATCGCCATATGAATATGATCGAGTGGCTTGTCTTACTGGTTGATCCACTGTGTCTAATAGTTCTTTATGTGAATGTTTTATAGCATCTTGATCTCTTAACATAGGTATATCAATAGTTAATATACCTGTATTTCGAATAACAGAGCGTATTTTATCAACATCAGCACCGATAGGTATAGGAAAAGTTTTAACTAATTCTTTACGGAAAAAATTGTCTGTTGCAAATTGGTCAAGATGTAGTGCATGTACAAGCAGTGTATTATCACGTCGAAGTTTAACAGTTACTTCACCACGAGAAAATTCAGAAATATTTATTTCAATACGAGTTGTTTCTGATGGCTGCATAATGATGTTTATACAAAAACTTTTTCCTAGAGAAAAAAGAAAGAAATTAATTGAAGATTTTGCTCTTTCTTTAGCCTTATTACAGCGGAAATAACACTTCATTGGCTACTAAACAGAAGTGTATTCATGTGTAAAAATAGAAAAGGATTCTTTATTTATTTATTTATCTATTAGAGAATTACTTCTTGTACTATTGAAACACTTAATGAATCCTTCATCAAAGTCGAAAGCAGAAAATTTTCTCTTGATGACTATCTCAAAAATGGATATCACCAGATGACAGCTATCACCGTAAATCTAATAAACAACAATCCCTAGTCAACTCTCCCTAGAAGAATCCCCAGGGAGTCCCCTGACAAATCCCCGGGGACTTACGACAGAAAGTCCCTAGGGATTTCGTTCTTTTGCGGGGACTCCCCGGGGCGTTATCTGGCCAAAATCGATGAAATATCTAATTACTAATAAATTTTTAAAAATTTTAAATTTTTTTTTATTTTAAAAAATCTCATCACTTCTCTCCAGAGAAACATCCGGGGACTCACGACAGGGACTCCCCAGGAATTTCGTTATTTTGCGGTGATTCCCAGGGGAGTCGTTGGGGGAGAGTGGATTAGGGATGCGTGCGTCTTCATGGATATTTTATCTTATAACATTAAAACAGACATAATCTTTCTCGATGTTCTCAACAAAAAAAATCTTATCAATACACTTGACGTCATATTAGTTGTTATATTAAATATTCTAATCATGAATTACTAATGTACTTCACTTTAAAACAATGCATGACACGAGTTCTTCAACCTTTAGTTATTAACACAGAGAGAGGAAAACAATAAAATGATTGCATGACCAATCATGAACTCATAAAAGGTTTACCTAGAACAAGTGTACATAACTTGAGCATAGAAATAACATTTCCTAAGAATTTAAATGGATAGGTTTTATTGTTTAAATGAATAATAAAACACCATGTCTGTATATGTATACAACATGAATATTTGTTGACATTTTCTATTTCAAAAATAAATCTTTGTAACAATAACAAAACAAAATGTATATAAAACTAGATGTGTTCTATAGTTTCCGGAGGCTCTTTAAGAATTTGATCGAACACAGGAGAAAAAGCTGTTAGCGCAATCCCTCTGGGATTAAAAATGTGAAACGCGACATAACCACTGCAGGAAATCACATGGAGATGGTGTGTTCAAGAGAGTTCTTTGTTGATTTGGTGAGACAGCTCGCTTATCGCTGTCAGTGATGATCTGCGCTAGGCTGGAACAGCGTATATAATGAGCTGTGCTAGGTCTGCAGATTGTCTGTCACGCTGTATGATGGCCAATTAAACAATTGCATAGTAATTAGTTAATTAACTAGCTCAGCAATTGAGGCGTCGGCCACGGTTTTCAACGGTCTCTTAATCTGTCGGTAACGATCTGTAATTTGTAAATCACCTGTCGGTAACGGTCTGTGATTTGTAAATTGCCTGTCGGTAACGGTCTGTGATGGGTAAATTACCTGTCGGTAAGGGTCTGAGGGACCTGGGAACGGGTGCAAAATTTCTATCCTAAACTCTTCAACAGTCCTTTCAGGTTGTGCTTCACAAAATATACTCGAGTAGATAATGATCAAGTACTGACACAATCTGTAAATCAATTAAGAGACAAGAAGAAGAAGAAAAAAAAATGAGTTTATCTTTCCACACAAAAAGATTTTATTTAATGTTTGGATAAGTTGTAACACATTTTTTACATGATATATCAAAAGTGTGTAACACATGGCTTATTCACTAGTTTTTTTTATTCTCGTCTTATAATGTTGTCAACTATCGCACACAATAAAATATAAGAGCTATTCACATTTGAGTATGATAGGAAAACTTTCGTTGTCTCATGCCGTGTAAAACAAACATTGATTTGTTTGACATGTTGTAGTTTCCCTTATGGAATGATCTTATATATATATCCAACTGAATGAATTGCGTGATTCTCGAGGCGAATGCTAGTAAATCATTAACATTAGTCGGTGCTTTTCTCTTCGGTAGCAAATTTTATTCTATTTATTGACTCTCTCTTGTGCTACATCTCGTTTTGTATCATTAGAATAGCAATCTGACTCAATTGTTATGTTGTATTTTGTATGGGTACATGTACTTCAATAATATTCCTAACGGCGAGAAAATATTTCTAAGTAGCACTTTTTTTTGTCAACATTAAATATTTATGATGTCAAGGTGATAATGAGATAATAATAGAATAGTCTTATCAGAGACGGGCAAGTTCAACTCGGAGTTGGAGTTAACTCCGGAGTTCGCGTTTTCTTCGTCGGAGTTGGAGTTGGTTTCTTTTATATAGAGTTGAAGTTGGATTTTAAAAAAGCGGAGTGGAGTTGGAGTTGGACACGGCGGATTTGTCCATCTCTGACTCTTATTTAATCTTACAGTCGCATAATCAAAGGTTTTACAAAAAGAAAACTTTAATATGAACATGTATTGAAAAAGAAAGTAAATATTGCATGAGCAATGTTCGATGTATATCGTGTGTCATGTAGTAAAGAAGGAGAAAAAGAACGAGAGAATATAAATTGAATTATGATTATTTCTCATCGTTAATTTTTAAAAGTGAAGAAAAAAAAGAGCTAATAATATGAAGTAACTCATCTTTCGATATGTCGTTTTCTCTTTTTTTTTCTTGTTAGAACTATTATGAAACGAGAAGTTGTCGATTATTCTTGTTCTGTCTTTCTTTTTTGTTTTTCTTTAGCTTTTGTTATATGGTGTTTTTACTATTATGAATCTTATGGAAATCGTTTTCTTTTAGTTGTGCCTTTTGAAAATACAGGATTTCTTAAATAAAATAGAAAGAAGACTATTCATTAACATACGTAAATGATTAACGACACAATCGTTGTTGTTATACAATCATTTGACTTTAAAATACTATTGATTTCGTTGTTTCCTTTAAGTATTAATAAAAGAAAATTAGTTACCACGTTGTTATCTTCTTCAACAAAAGTCACTAATGAGTGTTCTCACCTCTTAACTATCTGATGGAGCGAAGCATGCCTACTGGAGAAAGGGTGTCATGTACTTGTGCGTAGTTTCTTTTTCTCGCTTTTCTCTCTCTCTCTCTGTCTGTCTGTCTGTCTCTCTCTGATAAAGAAAGAGAGAAAGAAGAAAAAAACACTAAGTTCGTTGTAGCATTACTGCCGATTGTCAAAAACCAGTTCTGATGAGCTAAAAAAAGACGACGAGAAAGGAAAGAAACGATAAAAAATAGCGGCTTTATTTAGCGGAGAAGAAACTATTCATCGCACTATCCTCCTTTCTTGATTGTCCTGCAGTATTAGTAATGAAAAACATGTTTTTTTTTCGACAAATTTTCTTTTGCTCCGTACTCATGCGAGCGATATTTCGATATAAATATAATAATGTGTACATTTGATTATTTGAATGGCACTAAATGGGAGCATTCATTTTTTCTTCTTCTTCGATCCACGATACTCATACATTAATATTTGAAGCAGTGCGTGCAAACATCTCGGGTTTCTTATTTAGTTTTACAAAAGCAAATAGCGCTGAGTGTTTAATCAGAGTCAATATTGAACTATACAATAAAAATAAGACAATGAAGGGCAGATATTTATTAATATGGCTTATTTGCTAGTCATTGATCAATACGATAATCTTCGACGAGACACAGAAACGATAAGAAGATTGATATTGATTTTATTTGAAATAGTTTTATAATAAAATTAACGGGTGATATTGGAAATTTGTTGTTTGTTAGCAAGATTTTCTTTCATCATTATTTTTCCTTTTGTTGAATTAAAAATTCATATTATGATGAATATAATAAAACAAATAATTAAATTTTTCGAATAAGAAAAAGATCTTATCTTTGTGCTCTAAGCAACGAAAGCGATCATGGGACGATTTACGGAAATCATCCATTACATTTTATGGCATTAATTATCTTAAATGAAAGATAATAATTTCATATGATATGAAAACAAAAAAATCTCAATAGAAAACTATATCGTTGGTAACGTTGATCATCTTTGCTTTAGTTAGTCTTAATCTAAGATTAAAAAGAAACTTTATTCAATGTAAGATATCAATCAAAAAATTGAATATCATTATTAATATTAATCTATAGATTTTTTTTCTCGATAAATTTGACATTTATTAATATTTACAGAAGAACATAATTGGGATATATGGAAAAATCTGACAGCAGTTAAACAATCAGTGTCTACTGAAGAAAACTATTTGTTAAGTTTATTCTATGCCAACTATATTTATCTGAATAAATATTTTCATAGAAATACAACATCGATAAAATTTATCGTTTGCAAACAACAGTGAAATCAACTGAGAATTGACATACATGCGTTTATTTCTTTTTCTCCCCGCGCTGGTGTTTCCTGCTGTGGAAAGCAGTTAATCAATTACAAAGCTCCTCTACTATCCGTACATAATATGTCAAACAAATTACACTCTGACAATGATATGTAACAAAAAAAAGGAAACGAAAATTGTTCCTGCCATTGTATATGCGTGTGTAGCGACGATATATCATCACCGAAGTTTTCATTAAAAGCGTTTTGGATATTTTTGTCTATGCGAAGAAAATAGATTAATCTATACAATTATACGACAGACTAGTTTTTCCATTCGACACAGAACTCCAGCATGGATAAGTCAATTGGTTTTTAGTATTCTTCGAAAGTATCATTAAACATAATTATCTGTTGCATGTTCGTCTAAAACAGACATCTAGTTATATTTCTTTTTTAACATGAGACTTTGTTGATTTAGTCTAGAGCCAATAGAATAAATCTGATACCCTGGAGTTCCGATACATGACTAATCGCTCTCTAAGATTCTTTTCGACGTTTGTTGCCATTGTATTAGATGAAATCTGATATTCTTCTTTCAATAAGAAATAAAAGGTAATGTGAAATCGTAAAATTGATAATTAATGGCATACGTCTTATAATCTACTCTAGAGTAGGGAAGTTTGCCCCTATACAATTTTGCACTCGAGACGATGTTTTCATTAGATATTCATCAAATGAAATTTCATAGTAACGAATCTATTAATCATGATTCACAATTGTATTTTTTTTATTTTTTTTTTGGTAATTAGAGTACGTCAGTTTGCAAGGCCTTTCAAAGTCAGTATTTTCTTTATGCCCATGTAGATAAAGCCTCTCTTTTCAACTCTGAACCTCTCATCTTCTTCACATAAGACGAAATAAATGAAAGCTTTAATAAAACTTAAAGAAGCCCTCGAGTATGACGTATTCTTGAAATTACAGACCATAAAAGATAAATAGATCTTAAACTTATAAAACACCGCGTTTGATGAAGATCAGTGAACTAAAAATGTCATCCTATTTTCCGTCCTATAGCATTAGCATGTCTTCGGACGATCTAAATTTCCGTGGCAGAAAATCGCATTTGAATTGAATCAATGCAACTGTCAATATGTCATCTTTTCTAAAAGTCAAGTAGAAGAAAATTATTTTTTGATTATCAACAACCCACATTTTATTAAACACAAAGAATAGAGAATATTATTTATCTGACCAAAATATAGAAACATTTGTTCCATAAATTCGTTTATCGAAATTCACTAATAATTTAAGTTCGTACACGTAAATCTAACGGTTGATCATCGCCAAATGTATTCGGTTCAGTTTTTATTTTTTCTGTCGACTAGAAAAATATTGCATTGAATAGAAAAATAATTCTTATTTTATATGCTCACTATTTCAATAGTATTAATCGTTGCCGAATCAATAACAGTAGTCGTAATGGCAGCTGTCTGTGTAGCAGACGGTGTCCGTTTTTTAATTGCTTTTCCTAGAATAAAATCGATGCTTGATAGAAATAGAGGAAATAATTCATACCTCGTTTACGAGTAATAACTGGTGAAAACGAAGTTCGTTTTCGTGGACAAAGCAACTAAAAATAGAAGTTTTCTTGGTGAGCAGAACAAACTATAGAGCTTACTGATATGTTTTTTGATAGATCATCTTTATGTATGCCATTTTCAATTAATTTTCTCTGTATTTGTTCATTAATAGTCTTGGATGTTCGTCGTTGACGTTTTAACATTTTTTTAACTTGCACTAGAGATAAAAATTTAACTAAAATAAACAACTTTGATCGACTTACCGTAGTACTCATCGAGTGATATTAGCCCACAATTATGGAGAAAATCTTTAACCTAATTCAAACATGAAATTTTAGGTTTTATAGAAAAATTATTTTCGTTGACTTACTTCTTCTGGGTCAGTAGCAGGAATAAGTTCATTATCCATTGATCTAAAAAAACAGATTAGAAAATTGCCAGTTGGATTCATTATTTTTAATTAAATATAAAAGCTTCTATGAAGAAATTATTTAATATATTTTTTATGCCTGAAGTCAAAGTTCTAATGAACATTTCAACAATTTATATATATGTCGCAGGAGAAATTAAAATTTCAGGAAAATTTAAAATTTTCCTAAATGTTCCTAGGAAAAATTAAAAGTTAATTTTTCCTAGGAAAAATTACAATTTTAATTTCTCCTGGATTTTAATTTCTCCTGCCACATATATATATCATTATCAGAGTATATTTTGATCGTTTTTCTACATATTCTGTTTCTTATAATTCGTACAACTAGGCTGCGCTTGTCTCGATAGATTATTGATTTTTCACAAGTAAACACTTTCAATAACACAGTCAGTAACGACTTGAGATGAACACTCACGTACAAGTGCCAATAAAACTGCATCAATAAATTTGACACTACTGAAACGGTACGTATCTGCTTGCTTTTATTCAATGAGAACAATACATAATGAAATCGAAGAGAAAAATTTTAAACTGTTTGTTTCTATGACAAGAGAAGAGTAACATTTTCGTTTTAGCAGTACCAATAGCTTACTTTTCGAATTCGTATCTATCTATTATTTAACATTAGTTAATAGCAAAACAATCCCATGGCCTAGTGGAACCTTGTTGCTCATTAGCTTCTGGCACAAGTCGTACGCCATGTATAAATTTTGAGATGTGCACAGGTCAAAATCTTCTCAATAATAAGGGAACAAAACCTTACTCGTTCAATTTTATTTGCTTAACTCACTCCTTCCTATCACGAAGCTATTTTAAATATAAAAACTGTTGTTTTGCAAAATTTGAAAAAAAATGTGGAAACTTCGGATTTCATCCGAGAGTTATGTGTACTGCAAAAATTACATGGGATATGAGTGTTTCTAGAATGTCTGAACACCAAAATTATCATGAGAAACTAGGCACTTTGGTTTCTGGATGCAGTTTTTGTGCATTTTGAGACCGTTTTCAGGAGATGTTTCGTTAGAAAGCTACGATTTAGTTCAAAACTAGTATCAGATTCGGAATCAGCGTTAAAAACTGAGTCGATTTATATATGTTCTGGATAATTCTGAGAAAAACGTTTTTCTTTTGAAAAATCTCTGTACTCCACCTCAGGGATGGTCTGATCAAAAATGACAATTTTTTCTATAATTCAGCCATTTCTTGACGGATCCTTCTCATCTTCGAACTCGACCTAGATATTGATGAGACAATTCTGTGCACAAAATTTCAGCTCAATCGAATGTAATTGTGAAGAGCTATCGAATAAACGGCCGACCGGACACACTGACCGATTCTATAGTGTACTCTTTTTTTTTGAGTACACAACAACTCAAAATCTTATTACCAATCGGTGAAAGTTGAACAGAAAAAGTTCTACGATCCTAATTTTTTCCAAAATAAAACGTAAACAAGAAGAAAATATTCAATTAGTAATAGATATCAGTCTCATGAGAGTGTATATTCCCAGTAGCTAGAAGCCGTATGACTTAATTTTTACTTATAAATAACTCTCTAGAACGACGAAGCAAAGGTTAAAATCGTTAGCCCTACTTATATTGAAATTTGACGTGCTATGTTTATTTTAATATCGATATAACACATCGGAAGCATTGTTCTGAATGCAACAGGAAGAAATTACGACTTTTGTTTTGGCTTGTTCAACATATAATTTCTTTGCTAATTTTAATAGAGCTAATTTTAGGAATAGAAGACAGCGTTTCGGAAATCATCGACACATTCTCATTAGAAACAAAAAATTATTGGTAAGTAGAGATTGTTTTCTTCTTACTCATTTCACACGAACAAAAAGCTGATAGCATAATCCCCATAGAATTCAAACGTAAAACACGATATAGTTGCTCGTGGTAATCACAGTAGGAGAGTCTTAACAAGTCTATTTCAGGAAATATTTCATTATCGTCTTCCACTTAATCTTTCGGAAACTTTAAAACGTATATCTATAATCACGCGAAATTATTAATATTCATTCTACGTCATCACAACAATTATTTTTCTGTCATACTGTGCAATTTGATTTTAATTTTAACCAAATTGATAGTATTGAGAGTTTATTATCTAGAGAAAAAATAATAAAACAGATTAGATTATTAATTAATAAAGAACATTTTTCTAGATAAAAATATGAATACCAAATGAGATTTAAAAAATAGCACGAAAGAATTAATAGAATTCAGATGAGAAATAGTAAAAATACAAATGTTATTATCACTGTTGGATTGTCGAATAAAACCGACATTAAAAAAAAAAGAACGCAATTACATTATTTATCTCATCGCACGATAAATAACATGAGCAAAGTGATCACGCGTCAGTTGCTTTATTGTTTGTTTTTGATTAAATTCCTGTTGAATACAAATGGAAGAATGATTGAATAGCACACGACTAGATTTATTAGAGAGAAAATCAATTGATTATTCAATAATATCTCGATGATTAATAAAACGACGGACAGATGTATCGATTGGAAGACGAAAGTCAATCGAAGTTAAACGATCAAGTGAATGAAGAGCATCATTAAAACCTTTAGATAGTCAAATATATTTATTCATTGAAAATTTCGCAATAGTTACCGGTTTTCTTCGTATAACTCCATGGTTGATAGTAATGTTCTACTAATGTTGGCGATTGAAGAATTAAACGTAGAAATGGAACAAGTTTTCTTTCACTAAAAAAACAAAGTTCGACCATTTCAATAAAGTTTATTAAAAAACTAGATATTTGCATAGAAAGTTATTAGCACAATTTCTACCTGGTGTTAACGCATGATGATAACAATCGAAATAGATAATAATGAATGACAACCATCTTACGTACAGATGTTTCTTGTACTAGTTTGATCTTATAAGTGTGTCTATTATGATCTGTCATAGAAGGCAGAATGCATTATCAAGATGTCTGCCAAATCGATTGGCGATGCGTATTTCTACCCGTACAATTCAATACTCGTTCTGCGTTGGTGTTTAATAACAATTTCAAGTGCGATAAGAAATGTTACTGACAACACTCATAAGACGACTGCTGAAACTGTTAAGAGCATAGTCCCTGCATCAAGATCAGGGTTGCCAGGTCGAAAATTCAAAAATTGGAAAATGTCGGAATTTTTTTTCCTAAAATCGGAAAAAAATCGGAAAGTGGTTGTTTAATGCGTAAATAGCTAATTTGTTTTTCCCATGATAACACAATATCATTGATTCTGTTTCTGTTCATTGTTTCAATAATCTTAGAATCAAGTTGATATAAAAATATAATCAAAACTTTTGATTCGAAAGTATAAAGTTATACATACACATAAATTTTACAAAATTTGTATAAAAACAAGCTAAAACTTATCAAACATCACGATGTTTTTTGCTCATATTTTTCGTTAACTCGAATGTCCTTCAACATATCACGCTGAGTTAAAAGATATTTATACCAATACTAGCTAGGATAATCAGAATTCATTCTGGTTTTCTATTCTGCAGCAGTTAATTTAATATTCGTGAGATTACGATAATCAAACCATAAATGTCTCATTACGACTAAATATTGTTTCTACAGAAGGGTTTCCTCGTGGAATTGAAAAAATCTAACAAATGAGTTTTTCCATATTTCATGTTGAATTCGGACAATTATTTAGTGAGACAGACCAGAATTGATCGGTTCGCATACGATTAAATTATCTTGGAGTTCTCAAAAAACTTAAATTTAAAACAAATTCAAAGAACCGAAGAAAAATCAGGAAATCGGAACGTCGGAAAAAAGCTCAAAAATCGAAATCTTTCCTGTAATATCGGAAGATCTGGACACTCTGATCAAGAGCTAGCTTAGAGTTAATCGTTATTGCTCATCGATCGGTCTATAGAACGCCTTGACAGAAAAATGTTCTGTAGATCTCACTCAAATTATTTCTCCACAGCAATATGGTTTATACTAGTCGTCTAATTACATACTTTAACGCGTAACATACAAATGACTTAAAACAACGATCCATGTGTTGAGGATGTTTACTATGCATTTTAACAATTGTATCAATACCGCTCAACAGATACTAGAAAAAACAATCAACAATGAAGACTATGATTCTTTAGCTTTGAAATATGAAATCAAATAATACTTGTGTCAATGTAACTGGTTGTCCACCGACAATATCTAATGCAAATGATTGTGAAAGTTTACGTGCCGGACTGTTTACAAATTCATTTCCATGCTGGAAACAAAACATAGCTTTATTTGTGTAGATAATTTCAAATTCGCTTACTTTCATATCAAAATATTTTAAAAATAATTCCCAAATATGCATTGTGTCATTTTTTTCTGCTTGATTATTTGTAGATCTTGTAGAAAAACATCCCCAAAGACATACACTTGTTGAATAACTTGTCTATATGGAATAAATCATTAGAAAAACGACTTCGAACTTATTTTTCTCAATCATACTTCATTAAGTCCATGTTCAAGTAATCCGCGAAGTGCAGGCACGAGATCTTGTCGTATCGATGAAAGAGTTGCAGCTGAGCTACTATATACCTAAATATGATTGAACTAGAATTAATAACCAATGAATGCATTTCTTTTCTATATTTACCTTTTCATATTCATCAGTATCACTGCCGCTTGTGTCGTCGTCATATAGATATTTTAACGTTAAATTGTTTGATCGTATTATATGAAGAACTTTACTGATTGCAATTTCAAGTTGAGCTCGAAGACCACTAACAATACAAATAATATACAGATGTCGTATTTTACTTGTAGATGTTCTGTTTTTACCCGAAATGGTGCTTCGAAATTATGTCTCTTTGTTTGGTTCCCGTTGTTTGATCAAATGTTTTGTATACTGATCGTTTACCACATGTCAGAAAGAAAAACGTATAGAGTTGAGTTAAAATTAAGATTCGTTTGATTGTTTGAAATATATTCAATGAATTGTGACCAATAGGAAACCAAGACGAATAAGAATCTGCTGAATGAGCTGTGTTTGATGTGTGAGTTGTTGCTGTTGAAGTTAATCCACTAGTTTCAGAAGCCGATGAAGGACTAAATGTAATGGTGGTACTGGTTGCGCTCTTAGCAGAATCAGCTAAAATAAAACTTTGTTAAAACAATCATGACAAAGCATAGAATTACTTTTGAGAAAATCGATAAACTTTTCCAGGTCGGATATTTCAGTGCGCATTTGATTTATTAATTTTTCTTTTATTTTCATTGGATTCGTGATCTAGGAGAAACAAAATTATATTTAAACTAATAATTTTCTTAATCATATACAATCGAATCAATAGGAAGATGTTTGTTTGTTAGCATCGACCCTAATTTACGGTTTTTTACTCATTGTGTGATATCAATTCAAACTTCTTAGTAGTCTTGGTGTCGATTTAGTATAGTATATAATTGAAACCATGTGCACTTAAATTTTTCGGTTCGAAGGACAAGTATTCAAAATTGTAATAGAACGGTAAAACTCTTCATTGTTCACTTATGCAGAAACAGAAAAGTGATAGGTACGCCCAAAGGTTATATTTTAACCACATTTTCAAAAGATTCTTTTCATTTTATAATAAAATTATGGACGGTGTTCTTACCTGATGAATACCTTGATCAACAAGTTGCCGTAATTCTTCAGCACTAAATATCAATATAAGACAAAAAATAAAATAATTTGTTTTCGTAAATTTTAATACGAACGATAATTTCGAAACTGCTTCATCATCTAATTGTAAATCCAGTTTTTCACGTAGTTCATCAATGAGTATGCGTTGTTTTTCCACCATGACTGATGTTGGTGCACCTTCGAGTGAGCCCGATGCAAGTGCATAACGTTCTAATTCATCTAGTTTTCGTTTCAATTCATTAATAAATATTTTTTCACGACATTTTTCAGCTTCAATCAATTGTTCATGAGTAACACCATTTGTATATATTGATGATTGACACATTACATCAGGTATACCACTTGAAGCAAATTTATGTAACTCTAGAAGTAAGTTCTATAGAAAAAACAAATATACGATAGAAATTCGAAGAAAAAACCACTAAGATTCTACCTCACGATCTTCAGGTGTTGGTGCCGATATGACTTGTTGTAAGCGTAGTTGTACATGAGCAAAATGGCAAGTTAATGCAGATAGTGAAGCATTTAATTTTTCATGGTCCTCAAGTAGTCCTTGTTTTTCGCTGAAATCATCAGAGAATTTCCCGTCATAATCTGTATCCGATGAAGCACCACCGATTGGAGTTAATCGACCAGTCATTAATGATTTTGCATAATATGTTGTTTGTTCAGATGGATATGACATCGTTTCGTGAAACATTATTAAGATTCATGACGAATAAATAAGTTATATTTGACGAACAATCATCACATATGCAATCAGACAGACAGACGTAACTTATCAATTAAGACATAGGACAAATCTCACGGTGTTATACTAGAAAACAGAGCACTCACAGACAAATTATTATTTTTATTTTGATCGATCATTTATTTTAGATAATGAAAATATTTCATTTATGGATATTTTTTATTTAACAAAATCCTAGATGTCACTCCACTATGGTCGATGATAAATAACGTTTTTTTCTAGCATGTTTAACAGTTTGACTACGGAATGGTTCAGCAATGACATAGAATTGAATGCCACTTTTCATTTTTTCTGTCGATATCTCAGATGTTGTTATTTCACCAGTATCAAATTTTGAATCTACATGTTTCTCTTCAGTTTGTGTGTAAAGATCAATCTGAAAATAGACGAAATTATTTGTTGATTTCATAAAGAGCATTCTTATCGAACACATCAATCATATACAATGCGCATCGCGAATGTAATTTCGCATAACTTGAGACAAATATCAGATACATACATCATCAAACAAAAGTTAGATTGGTAATTATGACGCGTTTCTCAAAGTAGGGCTTTTTCTTTTTCTTTCTGCAAACTTCCTTTTTAACAAACTTTGAAGAGGAAGTAGAAAATGATCATTGTTTTTAGACGAAAAAGAAACGAATTTCTTATTCTTAAATATATTTTCTGTAGTCTTTGAGCGAAGAGAAATTTAATGTATCGCTTTCTAAAGAAATGTTACTTCACTAAATTCAGTAGTTTATCTATGATCAACTGAATTAGCTGCACTGGTGCAATGACTTTTGCTTGATTAATAAATATTACATATTACTAACGGCTTGGACATTTTGTTATTTTCTCAAATTTCTATATCTCTAATAGATTTCGTGTTCATACCTGTGTTGGAGGTTTTTCATTTTCGTGATGCGTACGAATAATTTCTGATGATAATTGCCTTAATGGATGTGCTTCATGCGTTTTCGTGTTAGAAACATGTCTTGGCAATCGTATCGTTTTATCTCCTAAAGGTTTTCTAGTTAATAAATATGTTTCAGGTAATAAATGAATATTTTTATTCATATCATCAATTAATGTTTGGCAACTTTTAGTCATTTCACCATTTTCTATAAGTTCATTAAGGCATCCAATAAGATTTTTAGCATGTTGAATTTCGTGTGGAAATGCATCGTGTTTTTCAAGATTTTTTAAATTTTCTATTAATCTTTCGCGTTGATCAAACCATTGAGTTTGCAGTGTTGAATATGTTTCAGCTATATCATCCGATTGTATATCTTTGATAGATTTGATTGGATTTTGTTCATGTAATAAACTAGTTTCTGATTGTCTATGAACAATGGCTTCCTGCGCTCCAGTAACATTGCGAAACATTATTCATAGACATTTAGTTTAAAGCTCGGATTTTAGACATATTTCGATAAATAAATGAGGCGCTTTTTTTCTTTATTTAAATCTTTGTTGTGAACAACAATTTCCACTTCACAATGAATTGCTCAGGAAAAGTATTGACAGCTACAAATGGAATGATCAGTTGTGCAGCAGTCTACGAGGAAACTTTCTACCGATATAATTCTATAGGAAATAAGATTTCGGTTTGAACTACACTTTTTTTTTATTTACAACGAAAGAGACACTGACGGTATTATGAAACATTGCTTTGCAGAAAGATTGATCGATCAGCAAAAATTATTAACTGAAGTATGTGTTGCATTTTTCTGTTTCTTCGTTTTTTTCCCCCGATGATCATTGGATTCATTTTCTTCAGGTCAGCTATCGTCCTTGGAATTTCTTCGCAGCGGGAAAATAGATTTCGTCTAATCATAGTACGACGAGAACTCAATTGTAAGTTTCGTTAGATTACAATCAGAGTTCATTTAAAAACCATATAAGTCTGACTTTTGTTGATCGCATATTTTAACACATGTGAATGAAGCATATGTCAAAGATCTTATCTACATATCCGCGCTCATTTCTTCAATCTTACTTGTATATTTGTATTTCGTTGGTTAGGGTTTTTTGCTAATTATATTCTCATCATGGATCAACTGTAGAAATGTACTGATGTTACTTCTTCAAAATCTACATAATAGTACGTAGATTTTGTTAAGAGTATGGCTAATAACAATAATGCGACCAGGAAATTTTCTATCAAGATAAAAAGAATTCAAATTTAAAGGCTTCTATGGAGAATTCGATAATACAGGTCCTGAACTTTATGAGCGAGACAGTTTTACATCGAATACTATTCAATACATATTATAGTTCAACAAGTAAAAAGATTGATTGAAGAATACATTCATATAATGCTCTACGGTAATAATATATGAACCCGAAAAGTTAGTGTTTTGTTTATTCATTAGAGAGTAATTGTGATATTTAAGCGTCACTCGCCCTGCTGTGTAACGATGAATGTATGGATTCGTATTAGTACGATGAAAAATATATTGGAGAGGAAAACAAGAGAAAGAATGTTGAAATAAAGTAATACAAGCGATAATAAACATATCGATGAAAAAAACACGTTTCGTCACGACAATTTCATGCTTCATGAATTCACCTAAAAGAAATTTGTTAGGAAAAAAAACATAATTTCACGAGAAATAGATAGGGGCAAAACCTTGAATGTAACCACAATTTGTTTTATAGAACTCCGCTATTACTTGGTTGGCAAGTATGAACTTTAAATAATTAGAATAATGCCAAAATAACAGTTGCAAGTCTACAGTAGCTATGAAATTACGAAATGAAAAGTCATTTTTAGAGAAGCTTCTTTTTGTACGTTCGATAGTCTGACGAGGCTTCATACTAAAAATTACGTCTTTCATAAGAATTATCTCTAAATATCAACGAAAATTGTGATGGAAGACGATAGGAATGTTAGTTTTAAGAAACTAATATAGTACTGAGTTGAAGTTTGAAACGATACGACACTTGAATGATTTACGGTGAAAATACAGAGATCGTGATGCTTTCTGTTGTATCTGATAGTCTATTTTAAGGAGCATTTCGAAAATTTCTTGAACTTCAGATAGTCGTGTATTATAGATTCGGAATATTTTAAGTAGTTGATGTAACTAACATGCTCAATGCCATAGTTTGTCTTGGACAAAATTGAAAGTAATTAATTTTGAGCAGAAAAAATTTCTATAATTTACTGAGTACTACTGCATCGATACCCATGATTTGAACATTATTTCATATTGAAGAAACGTATTTACTGTTCGATATGTGCTATACTTAAAATTGATATAGATTTAGAATTAATTGCTCTTGTCGTTCACATCTTACATCCACGTTTTTCAGTTTTTGAATTAAATCGATTCATTTTTTCTTTTTACAGTATTGAAAGTTAATAATTACATTCAACATGTATCAACGTGAATCAGCCGAAGCTAGCGACGACAGTCAGGATGAATGCAAACCCACGAGGATATCCCCAGTATGCGAACCAATCTCTCCTCTGATGTGTATCGCTCCTACTACATCTTCACAGTCAGAGTTGCATTCACCATCGACACGAGTTATGCAAAACTTTATTATTGTCAGACTCGATGCCAATACCAACGAGAACAGTAAATCGTTTCAAAAATTTTTGGCACAACTTCGAAAGAGTTATACCACACTAGAAGAATTCAATAATGTTGATAAGTGTATCGAATATATCAAGAGCGTCAACGATGAGAAAATCTTTTTAATTACTTCTGGTTCGCTTGGCGAAAAAATGGTGCCTATCATACACGATCTGGCTCAACTTCATTCCATCTTTATTTACTGTCAAAACACAGCTCACCACAAAGGCTGGGCGAAACAGTGGCCAAAGATTACAGGTGTCCACAGTGCAACAGATTCAATATCTAAACGTTTACCAAAATTTATACGCGAATCCGACCAGGATACAATATCAATGAGTTTCATTCCAAAGTCAATAATGTCGGAAGCATCATTGAAGCAACAAAATCTTATTAAATTGGAGCCGACTTACCAATGTTCTGTGCTTTTCAAGCAGATCATATTGGAAACTGATGACGATGATACTAAATGCATGGAAGACTTCGTGGCCTATTGCTGTCAGTGTCAGGAGAGTGCGTCGAAATTCACAACCGAAGAGTTCAAGCACCAATACAAAGAGAAATCGCCAGTCTGGTGGTATACATCTGCAACATTTATCTGCAGCATTCTCAATCGTGCCCAACAAATGTCTGACATGAAAGCGATGTTAAAAATGACTTTTTTTATCCAAGATTTGCATCATCAACTGAAACTACTGCACGAACAACAATCAAGTGACTTTTCACAACAGTTTATTGTGTATCGCAGTCAGAGATTCTCGCAAGAGGACTTTCAACATCTATCCAATGCGAACGGTGGACTAATGTCGTTTAACAATTTTTTATCGACTACTAAAGAAAAACCTGTAGTCAAGGAGTTTGCGAAACGTGTCTTGCATACAAATAACAAGATCGTGAGCGTGATTTTTATGATGACAATTGATCCAAATAAAATATCACCTTCGAAAACTCCATTTGCACGGATCGACAATGACAGTGCCTTTCGACAAGAAAACGAAATTCTATTTACAATCCATACTGTTTTTCATGTGAATAAAATCAAAGAGATAGGACACCAGAATCGACTCCACGAAGTTTATTTGACTATTGCAGACGACAATGATCCACAACTAGCTGCTATTAATAGCCACTTGATAGAGAAAATCGATGGAAATGGATGGCATCGAATGAGTGAACTTATGCTTCAAGTGGGTTTCTTCAGGCAAGCTGAAGAACTCTATAATGAATTACTGAAGAACGCTTCGAATGACAAGGAAAGAGCGCTCATCTATAAGACATTGGGAAAGGCAAAACTAGAACAACAAGAATACCAACAAGCAGCTTCACTTTTTGAAGACGCTCTTAAATTTGACATAAAAGTTCTTCCGCAAGATCTTCCTGGTTTGGCTGCTTTGCACCATGACATCGGTCAGGCGTACAACAAGTTAGGTGACAATGTGAAAGCACTGGAGTATTATAATAATGAAATTAAAATTAAAGAAGAAGCGCTGTCTCCAAATCATCCTGATTTGGCTCTTGTCTACAGCAACACCAGTTTTTTGTATAGCAAAACGCGTGAATATTCGAAAGCGCTTGATTACGCAGAAAAAGCTTATCAAATTAACGAAGAAGCACATTTTAAACATGATCCCGATTTAGCTACACCGTACTTCAATATTGGAATTGCGCATGACAGCATTAATGAATACGAAAAGGCACTGGAATTTTATACGAGAGCACTCAAAATAAGAAAAATAGCCTTACCACCGAACCATCCCGATTTAGCTCTTGTCTATAGCAAAATCAGTGTTGTATATAAGAACATGTGTGACCACTCGAAAGCACTTGACTATGCAGAAAGAGCTCATAAGATAAACGAAAAAGAACTTTCGCAACGTGATCCTAATCTCGCTAATTCGTGTAGCAACCTGGGACTTGCATATGATAACATGAATAAATATCCAAAAGCATTGGAATTTTACGAAAAAGCGCTCAAAATAAGACAAATGACTTTGCCATCAAATCATCCCGATGTGGCTAATTCCTACAGTCACATTAGTCGTGTACACAGCATCATGAGTAACTATGAAGCAGCACTTGCATATGCAGAAAAAGCTTGTAAAATTAAAGAGAAAATACTGTCTTCGAATCATCCTGATTTGGCTACGGCTTATTATAACACTGGGCTTGCGTACGACAACATGAAACAATATCAAAAAGCATTCGAATTTTATAAAAAAGCGCTCAAAATAAGAGAAACAGCTTTGTCATCGAATCTTCCAGAGTTGGCTCTTGTCTACAGCATCATGAGCTTTGCATGTATCAAGATGCATCAGGAAGAAAAAGCACTTCGATATGCGAAAGATGCTCATAAAATTAGAGAAAAATCGCTGCCTTTGAATCACACTGATCTGGCTAATTCATACTACAACATTGGATATTTGCATGAAAAAATGAAGAAATATTCGAAGGCATTAGAATTTTATGAACAAGCTGCTACAGCTGCAGAACGTTCACAGCCCTTCAATCCCGCACACGTTAAATTGTACCAAGAACATTACCAGAATATGAGAAAGAAAATCAAATCTCATTCGGATTAGTTCAGTGGACTCGGATTGATTATTGTTTAATCATTTTTGACAATTTCTTTTTTCAGTTGACAATCGCAATCCCTCACACAGAACTCAAGACATGAAACGAATACAAAACATCTTTTCAATCAAACTATATGAATCCTTTTCTCAATAATCGCAGACATCGTAGACAGAGAATTGTTAAAAATCTTGTTCTTTGTTCTTTACAGATAATCCGATGATACAACTCAAAATAGAAATAAATGTGGAAACTTCGGATTTCATCCGAGAGTTATGTGTACTGCAAAAAGTGCATGGGATATGTGAGTCATTCTAGAATGTCTGAACACCAAAATTATCATGAGAAACTAGGCAATTTGGTTTCTGAATTCAGTTTTTGTGCACTTTGAGACCGTTTTCAGGCGATGTTTCGTTAGAAAGCTACGATTTAGTTCAAAACTAGTATCAGATTCGGAATCGGCGTTAAAAACTGAGTCGATTTATATATATTCTGGATAATTCTGAGAAAAACTTTTTTTTTGAAAAATCCCTGTACTCCCCCTCAGGGATGGTCAGGTCAATAATGACAATTTTTTCGATAACCCAGTCGTTACTTGATGGATCCTTCTCATCTTCGAACTCGACTGAGACATTGATGAGACTGAACTGTGTAGAAAATTTCGTCACGATCTGACTCTCCTTTCGAAAGTTATTGTGTAAACGGCCGGCCGGACACACTGACCGATTCTAGAGTGTACTCACTTTTTGAGTACACAAAAAAGGGCGCGAAAACGAGATCTAATCTTATCGTTAATTTAACAACTAATATATATATATATATAACTTGTACGTTTTACTTTTTGTTCAATGACTAGTGAGGGCTATGGCCATTTTCTCTATTCATAACTATACTCATATTTCACTCAATAAATCATGATAATGAGAGATACGTATATGACAAATCTATCGGACGCAAGAGCTAACCTCAATAAACAATAAATATCAAAGAAAATAAAATAAACTCAATTATTCAATTCTTGCTTCAATTGTTTGAATTATAGTATTGTGATTTTTGTCAAATATATTTAGAATATCACTAAATCTTGTAGGCAAGTATATCAATGATGATGATTGCTACTACTCTGATATATTTTAACAGTGTTATCAGCGAAAGTAATAAACTTCAGACTTACTTCTGTTGAGTATAGTCAATACAAAGAGGGAAAAAATGACGAAAGATAATAAAAACCACTGGAAGTATCTCATTCATACATATAAATGTATTAACAAATGTTATCGGCATACTAATAAGAAAAACTTTTAACGACATAATAAAACATCGCATAAGAAGACAAGAAAAAAAAACAAGCATGCAACCGTTTTCAGTCGAGCTCTTAACTATTCTAGCACTTGTTTCTATATCATTGTCAGGTGTAATATTTATTGCTGTAATAATTCTTGCAATTTTTCTTATTTACAAATCATGTTCCAAACGTCGTCGCCCTGTACCTGTTCATCCAAAACAGAAACGTTCATCAACTATATCGGTTTCAACTAGGAATGATACTGTAACAAAAACATCTCTACCAACTGAAGATATTCTGACTGGAACCAATACGCAGAAAACGTCCGAACAACATCGCTCTTTGGGTGACGCAATTGGTGTTAGGAATGAGCGTACTAATCCTTTTTATAATAAGAATAAAAAAAGTCAACAAAAAATTTATACGAATGACGATAATGACAGGACAACAGCAATACATGAACATAACACAAATAGCCAAAATTATCATATACGACACCACCAGCAAACATTTCAGCCAATAAGTAATGTTCCAGCTGCACATCGGTCTACACCATACCCAGAAGATGTTATCGTTCGTGATAAGTTGATGAATAAACATCGATTTCCAACAGGCCATGAATATTAATGCGAACTAATGAAGCAAAACAATAATAATCGTAGTAATGAAAGAGGAATTGTTTTTATAAACAATATGATAATGCTTGGATTGTCTCGATCAAATAAGGTCGCTAAAAAAAATCAGAAAAATTAAAATTTTTTTTTCATTGATTTGTTTTGCTTATACAAAAATGACTAAAGATCAGCCTTATTTTGTTGATTGGATCTTATTTTAGCGGATCAACAATCGCTGTCGTCAGCAAGTATCTCACGATTTTGATCGGAAATCATAATGTGAAAAATCGAAGTTCATTTTTTGTTTTGGTAATGTATGTTTACATGTGACACACCCTATTGCTTTGTATTTTCAAAGCGTCTTCCATACATAATTTTTTAAACTGTCTTATTTTTAATATTTTAATTTTTCTCAATTTTGAGATCAACATTGCATCAATGTATTGTCTCATTCACAATATCAATGAGGCCTACTCGATAAGTTATATTTAACAGAGAAACATAAATTTGATTATTGATCATGTGTGAAACTATGACATTACGTTTGAATTTATCATCTGGTCGTTTAGCTGAGTGTGATTCTTCGTTCACTCACTTAGAGATATGAAGTGTTAGTCTGTAAATAAATCGAGTAAATTACTATCATAGGATGGTCTACACTACAACTCTGACAGTCACGCACACACTTCAATATTTAGACACTAATTCTGTCAAAATATGCTATTTTTAGATCATAATACTTCATAATTTCCATGTCTTTATCTATTCAATTAACTCGAACTCGAGATTCCTTCATTGGCTTAATCAATAATCTCATAGAAAGTTTATTTATTTAGTGGAAATTTTGTACGACATTGTATTACTCCTGTTGATACTACCAACGAGACAAGTAGCTGAAGTGTTATACTACATCGTACTACTGAATAAGTCGATGATTCATAAAACTGTGTTATACGAAAGACAACTAATTGTATCCATTCCTGTAGACTCGCGTAATATTATTCATGCAGATCAACAAATGAATATACACTAAACAATGAAATTCGATAAGAATAATCTTATTATATCGAGTTGTGCTCAAGTTAACTTTTAAATTTAGAATCATTTTTGATAGTAATCGAATTAGGAATCTTTATTATCACAACAAAACTATCAAATTTCATCATTTAATCAATTGTCAACGATCATCTTTTTTATTCTATATAAAGCATCTTGAATTTCATAATTGATTGAGAAAAAATTAAGTTTAAGCCGTCGATCTTTCGTCTTACACATATCTATGTGTTAACTCTTTTTTGTTTTTGTTTCTCGATCTATACCATGATTACAAGTCTTTCCTTATATGACATAAGATTTAAGTTTTTTCATCGAAAGATCTCATCGATTCTTTATCAAACTCATACGAAAACTAAATTAGTAACGATCCGAACCTATTCTAACTTATATCTAATCGGCTACTAGAAAAATTCTAGCGAACTAACAAATTCTATATTTTCGTTATAACGAACCCGTTTGCAATAGTCAATAAAATCTTCTAATGTTATTTGTTCAGTGTGCATCGGATCAATACGCTAAAAATTCAGATAAGTAATGAAATCAATTTTTATTCAATTATCAAAACATGCTTCAAATATTTCATCGACATGTTGATGAATTTCACGTTCTTCAACACGAGGTTGAACTGCTGGGCCAAGAAGATCATAAAATGAAGCAATAATTTTAGTGACATTCTAAAACAAATTGGAAATATTTATTTTAAATTATAAAAAAAAAACAAAAAAAAATACTTCTCGAGTTAATAATCCTTCACCATTTATATCATATAAACGAAATATCCATCGTAATTTTTCATCAAGCGTTCCTCTACATAGGACTGATAGTGTTAAAATATAATCCTAAAACAAACGATAAAATTCTATTGGAAAAAAAAATTAATTCAATAAATTTACATCGAATGTAAATGTTCCTTTATGATTACGATCGAATATTGAAAATAGAAAATGAGTATATTTAATTGGATCTATATAAAGAAAAATAGGAACAGAAATAAAGAAACATCTACTTTTAGAGTGCCTTACTTCCTTGAGGAAAAAGTTGAGAATAAATTTCACCTAATCGTTCTTCACTAACATTTCCACCTGGACATTCCTTTTAGAATTAAAAAAAAAATTTAATATTTCCAACAAAATAAAATAAAATAGAATTTAATTTATACTTCTTTAAAACTCCGATATAAAAGACGAATTTCTGATTTTGAAAAACGAGTACATTTCATTATTTCTTCAATTGAACGTGGATGTTGAATATTTTTCGCGAGAGCATCCAAACGAGATTCTAAAATTTAACAAAATAAATTCAAAACCTGCATACAGTCACAATCATCACTGATAAATGAATATTTCCTTCAAAAACCATTTCAAATAAATCTAATCTTAAGCTTTTTTTATTTCTTATGGAAGCGTTAATAAAAGCAAAATTGCACTTTTATCTAATCTTATTTCAAACGCTATATATTGCATGACTAAAGTAAAACAAGCTGAGAAACGTTTCTGCTTATTTTAATAAAAAACAGTTTTTTCAAGCAGAAAACAACGGAAGCTGTCTTCTATTTTTAGAATAAAACAGCAACCACATGCTATTCATCAAAATATCAGATGCAGTCGTTAACAATTAGTAATACAAAAGATCGATCTATGATACAATGTTTATCATCTATGTTAGTGGCCATGTGTGTCTGTGACATTTTTCTAGTACATGTAATAAATATTCTGTTGTCAATTCTTAACCACATCATCGTAATTGTACAATGAAATTTTCCTGTCTAAATTTCATATTAAACATTTTCATAGTAAGATTTCATATTTTACTGATCGTAATTGTCGCTCAGCGTAGATGCGACAAGTTGATTATTATATTAATAAATTCGATCTTAATCAAATATTTCAAGTACAATATTTATCAATGTCAATCGATGGAATTAAGGGGATGTTTGTCACTTTAATATTGAAGAACTTAATCAAATCAAGAAGCACACACACGCACATTCTATACTTGAATCTAACATTTAATTTGCCGAGTTAATTCCATTGATTATCAATATATGATGTTATATTAGAATAATAATAATATATCTGTTCTATTAATTTGTCTTATTTATGCGACGTAAATATCAAATAAATGTATAGCTAATTGAATCCGAATGCAAATTTGTTTCATATGCATAATAATAAAACGATTACAAAATAACATTAGCTAATTCAATTATCGAGAAAAATAACTTACGTACCTGTTTTACTCTGTCTTGTGCGTCTGCTAAAATTAAAGTTAGTTGTTCCGTGTGAAAAAGAAGCTATATTAGCACCCATCCTTGTTATCAAGCACCATGAATATTAGATACTAAGCAATTATGATTAACCCAGCACATTCACAATCTATCTATCACTTTCTCTTTCGTCGCGCTAGTTTTATCTGTCTGTCTGTCTGTCTGTCTCTCTCTCTCTCTCTTTGCTGTTTTTGACTATTGCAATGCGCGACAAGATGAGAACGAAAGATGACATTGAGAACGAGCCGATGACATTTTGCCCGGCGCTTTTTTCAATTATGATCGTTGGTAGCCCTGCAAACGCACAGAAGGCACATATGGATTGTCCACATAAATATAATTGCAAGAAGAAATATAGAATAGGACAAAAATTCAATAACGACAGGAAATGAGTGGTCGATCTTAAAGTATGTTTCCAATCGGATGAGGCTCTAATCTCGATAGTGATAGAAATCTATAAGATTGAATCACTTTTATGTTTGATATACAAAGTCTATCGGAAGAACGAATAATCATCGTCAATATAATAGATCATCGACATAAAACGAGATAATGTGAATTTCGCAAATACAAGAGAGTCAATTTAACTGGCAGCATATGTCTATTATGGGAAAAGGATTTTGTCGATTAGAGAGCACTATATAGATTTTCGTTTGATTGTTCTCATATATTCAAAAAAGAAGCTAATGAACAAATGAAGAAGAGAAAAAGCACACACAATACTCTAGCAATAGAATATATTTATAGTATAGGAGTGTCGGTCGCGCTATGTCGATAATAATTAAATATGATTTAATCGAATGAAAATATTTTTCGTCTAATATAAAAAAAAAGAAACTATGATTCAATGCGGGAAAAAAATCTTTTTATAGTTAATTTCATATTGAAAATATTTCCGAGTATAGTCAATTATCGTAAGAATGCGATCGATTGTTTTTTATCGAGGCAAAAATCTACTTTTTTTATTTTTTGACATTACAAATTAACTCTAGTTTCAAGTTGAGTGCTTTTCTTTGAAAAAGAAATTAAATACGAGAAAATCTGGCTTCAGGCTAAATATTAATAGAATAATTAGATGAATAGAAAAACAGAAGATATTTAATCGATTCCAAAAACCTCGAGGGATTACTTCTTTTCATTGGACAGTATATGTTTTTTTTCGAGTGCAACCTAGAGTGTCTATAGCTTTTTATAAGACTGAAAATTAAAGTTCACCAATTTTTTGCTTGTTCTGTCAAATGTATTATTAAAAAGAAATGAAGCACTTAGAAAATTGTTGAAGCACTTTGCTTTATGAGAATAAAAATTCTTCTAAAAAACGAAATCTCGACAATTATATAAATTAGACGTATTGTTAAATAGCTATTATAGATTAATTGAAAGTTCTGAATTGAGGCTCTTGGCTATTTCCGAACTTTTGTTTTTCTAATATAGATCGTAAAAAATCTTGATGATGTCTTATTTTGTAGAAAAATAGCTCTTATACACTCGTCTGCGTTGAATAGAATAATGTCGTATAACAAACTCTTAATGAGAGCATCTTCAAGAAATGAAATACTCAGCAAACTCCGAATTATGAGCTTCAGAAAGAAAAAAATAAGAATATAAATAAGAAGACGGAGAGCAAACTTCTTTTGCAGTTAACATAAAAAAAAGTTACAGTAGCGACAACACGTTTACAAGTGTGCTGTTTACATAATATTGATCAGTTACAGGAGGTCAACATATCAAATATTTCCATTTCTTTATTATGAATCAGTGAAGTGGGAAATCACTCACATATATGCAGTGAATGAGAATGATGTTTTAGTTCTAGCAGACAACATTGAGAATAGAATAGATTTGTATTTTTATATACCTGATACTTGTATTCGACGAACAGCTCGAAATATTCCAGTACTTAAACGTCGAGAAAATCGTTTACAACTTGCAATTAAACGAGATGGTCGCCGATCGACAGTGAGCAATGTTGAATGGTACCACGACATGATTTTCTTTTCTCATCAATCTAAAAGAGATTTTGTCGTTTTAATAAAAATGTGACACAAACCAAAATTCACACATGCTACTCGAATGTTGTCATATTTCTAAATGGTCTTGTCGCTATATTTCTTTTGTATCCGTTTATGTCTCTTTTCTCGTTTCTTATAGATACACTTTTTTCTCCACATTAGCTATGTTACATTCATTCATTATATTATTTCCAATGACTGCACTCATTTCTTCGTTCGTCTGATGACGACTACGGGTAATATAATGATTCTCTTCTTATTTTCTCGGTTTTTTTATACTCATTTTCGATGTCTTATTATTTTACAAGAGAGGATTGATGAAAACTAAGTGCGGAAAACAAAAGAATGCGAAGAGGAAACGAAAGAAGAGAGAAGAAAAACTAGAAACGATTGTCGATAATACAAACGAAGTATTGACAAAGTATTTTTCGCGACTATTAATGCTTCATGATTATTTTCCGAGATTCTATTTCTGTTTGTTATCAGAATTTAAATGATTAATTATCCTTATCAAGTTGATATGCATAGGCAATGCCTTTGGACGATATTTATCTTCTTTTCAGTTATATCATAGATGCATTTATTCAAATCAATAACAATCAATTTATTTTTATATCATATATATTACATCTATACACACAAGCAGTAAAAATATATTAGTCCGCAAGCGACAGTTTCTGAGCAGATTTTTTTTTTATATAATCAAATTCATCATTAGTACGAAAGAATATTCATATATATATATAGGAATAGATAAAAAAGAATCGGCTCTATCCATCTCATATTGAATAGATTAAGAAAATAGCATGTTTTTTTTCTTGGTATACACCATCACTCGTTGTTGACATATAGTCTTCAGGTCGTTGTTAGATGTGCGCACTTCGTACGCCAATCATCATTAGCACGATTATGTTCTATTTTTTGTAATCAACTATGAAACTGTGTCAGCTGCCTGTTTTTAGCCAAAGCATTCTCTCTCCACGGAAAGTTTCGTAGTACAGTGTACTTGACATTTGCTTTTGGTAATGATGCATTAGAACGAAGAAACTCTACTTGCTGAGGTTCTTGTTGGTACGAATGAAGCGACGGTGAATTCGCTGGAATCAACGGAATATCTGATAAATTCGGATGTATAATCAAAGGCAATTGTCTTGTTCGATTATGATTACGATCTAAACAACGTTTTTTTAAAGTGGAATACTCGAGTGGATCTTGCGGTAATTTTTGTTCGAATGAATTAATTTTTTGATGTTTTGTTTGAAAGAATTTTCGTTGAATTTTGACATTTGTTCTTGTCTTAAATGTGAAACGGCAACAGCATAGATCTCGAAATGCTCGTTGATATTTATTCGAAACAAGATTATAAAGTATTGGATTAATAATTGAACCAAAATAAAATGTTATACCCGATATAACATAGAGATAAGCCATTATATTTGAAAATATGTCAGAATCCGAATTCAAATTTGAATTTAAACTCATTACAGCCGATAATACGCGTTGCAAATAAAGTGGAGCATAACAAATAAAAAAAGCAATCACAACGGCCACTAAATGAAAATAGAAATATATTAGATTTGCTTTTTTTATTTTTGTAAATGGTATATTTTAATTTTTTTCTAATAGACTATCCTCGTTAACTCAATTCACTTATGTCAAGACAGGACTTTTTCTAATTGTTAAAGTTTACATCAGAAGCGGCATCTGTCTATAATGGCATGTCGAAGTCATAATCATTACAAAGCAGAACATGATAATTTAACGGTCACGAAATGATGCCGGTTTTTCTTAATTCAAAGGAAAATAAATTGAAGTATCTACTAATGAAATAGATTTTAGCCTAGGCAAGAATTGAAATTGAAAAGAATATTTAATTTTACTTCTTACCTAATGTTTTAACAACAACTTTTCGTGCTTGATGACGTGCACGATTTTTTAACCATGAATAAGAACCGACATGTGAACTTTTATGTTGCATTCCGATTGTATTATTTTCTTTATGTGTCGTACTTGAATAACAAGGTGTACTACTAGTTGTCTGTTTTTTTCCTTGAATTTCATCAGATGCTATCCGTGATAAACTTCGTTCATTTGGATTTGAATGTTTTTCATATTTATTCACATGATGTAACGCTTTAATTATGACTATATAGATAATTCCGATAATTATCATTGGAAGATAAAAACAAAATATCGATGTTGTAATCATAATGATTGATAATAATTTTACGAATTTTTTCTTCGGTACACATGATTTACAATAGATATTTGATGATGAAACAGTTTCATTTAATTTTAAATTTCTTGAATGATCTCTCGTTTTAGGTATGTTAGTTGTTGACTGTGGTGAAATCACAATTAAGGTTGTATCGATCTCATATGAAAATCCCATGGGAACACTAATCAGAAGCGACAAGCACCAGATAATAATAATTATATTTTTTGCACGATGAAAACGATTCAATCGATGAAAATGCATGGGATGAACAATAGCAAAATAACGTTCGCATGAAAATGCTAAAATAGTTAAAATTGATGAACATGTAAAAAACTCAACGCATATATTTCTCAATCGGCAGAACAAAATCGATAGTGGCCATTCGCGGTAGTGAATTTCGATCATTTCTAACGGTAAATTGCATATTAACATCATGAGATCGGAGACGGCCAAATTGAGTAGATACAAATTTGTAGGCGTCCGCAAATGAGTATTGTATTTAATGATAATAGTTGTCATGATGTTTCCCACAATGCCAATAAGAAAAATAATTGTATAAGTAATAATTAAAAGTCGTTCGATAAAAACCGGATTTGAAAATGCATTGTAGAATATAGACGGACATGTATTTACAATATCCTTCTCATTCGGTAGCATGATTTTGCTCGAAAAAATTTCAGTAAATCTAAAAATCTAAAACAGAATTTTTTCGAGACGATGTGATGATGTGTAAAAAGAAAAGAAAAGAAATCTTTTCAAGGAGGAAACATCATACTTTTAGTCCTGAAAGTACAAAAGTAGTTCAATGTATTGTGAAGTACCTCGAATTACATTTAAGTCGTTAAAGTACAAAAGTATGATGGTTCCCCCTTGAATCTTTTTCTAAAGATAATAGATAATAATAAAGTAAAATAGCATGTATGATTCGTTTATATCTTGATAAAAATGAAGAATAAATGAATAAAAAATAATTTCTACATTTATATACAAGTATTCGTCATACACTGCTCGATTATGTTCTTTGATAAGTCGTGCAGACTATATTCGAAATTACTGAAATGGAATTCAACAAAGGAATAAATCATCAGAAAATAAAGCGGAAAATACAGAAATATCAATATGAACCGAACGATCAGTCGGCGACATAAACAAACTACTACATTATTCTGTACTCTATTTTTTTTTATCTAAGAAAAACATAGAAAAATTAGTGATTAGTAATAGCATTTATTTTATAAAACAGATAGTCTAAAGTTAGTCTATATCATATTCATCGATAGTAAACTGTTTCTATTTTAACATGACTTTTTTGTGTTATTACTGACTAGTTTCTCTTTTCTTTTTTCATCTTTTTATTGAATAATAGATTTTTTGTATGAATAGTTTGATTGATTTAGGTCGCCTAGAGTGAATACGTTTTTTTCCACGTTGAATGGTTCTGTTCGTCTTGACATACACGATTATTATCTGCAAGTAAAATAGATTTTTCTATTATAAAATTCAAAATGTTAATGGAAAACTTAAAGGCATATGATTAATGGATGTACTAAATGTATAAACATATTTATTTCCAAGATGAAAGTAAGAACAAAAAAAAAATAACGAGGGAGAAAATATGATAGATTGATATTCGAATAGATATTGGCACAGTCAGCTACTTATCCATAATATATTAACCATTACGATAGACGAAGAAAGATATTGATAACCGCATCATATTTTATTAAAATTGAAGACAACCTACGTAGCACGTTACAGGATTTTTCTGTAACTATTATGCACAATTAATCATAGGAGATTATGCGAGCAGAAATCAGATATCCGATTGAAAATGACAAAAATAATAATAACAAGAATAAAAAAGTCACCGGTTGACTATCTGAGATCGAAGGTTCATTCTTTAGAAATTCGACGAACTTTTGATTTAATTAAAATATAATGCATGCTATCAATAGTTTATATAAATCTAACTAAAAGCTCCGAGAACGTTCACGTCGATCACTATTCTTTCTAATGTTTTCCTCTTTTTTTTAAATTCTTAATCTCCGAGTTAATTAATGAACGACATGTTTTAGTCACGACCTTAACGATGAGAAACAAAGACCTTGCTATCTGCGTAATCGATGACGACGAAGAAAGGAACGCTTTTTTCAAAATATAAATAACAGATCAAATCAACATAGAAAAGAAAAGTATTTAACAAATTCATTACTATTGGTCGCATAAGCAAATAGTGCAATCGCGAGTTCTGAACTATTCATATTGTATTATTCTTAGAAAAACAAAGCACAAGAAACATTCGGCTGCTGTATATCTCACAGTAAACTTTAAAAATGATATAAAAAATAATAAATCCAAACTAGCGACATATCATAATCATATTTATTTGAAGATACAAAATATTTTATGGAAAAGAAAATTTCTATTGCAATATCTACTTAAAAATTACATTAATAAGACCATCTCTTTTATATAAATCTGCAACCAACGGCGTTTTTTACTAATTGGAAAAAATTACATAATTGAATGTTTTCAGAAAAGTTAGGATTTTATTTTATGACTTTTTTGTTTCTAAGCTGTCTCTTATACTCAGCTTAGTCTTCCAGAAATATAAAATCTTAGCGACTGCTGCAAATAATAATCTAGTTACTTAGCCATCGGTATCGGAGTGGTAGCTAAATGAATAATAGGAAAAAAATGTTTCTCGTCGCTTGCTATTTACTTAATAAAATGCAATATTTCACTTTTAATTAAACATCAAATTATAGCAAAAAGAATCGTTTATCTTTTCAATATAAGTTTGAACAAAAAAATAAATTGTGCTTCCACCAGGATAGTATGTACAAGAGAAGCATAAAATTGACATACTTGAATTGAGTTGGATAGCATTTGAGGTAAATTATATAGTGCCATATAAGATGTATCCGTTCTTGATGATGAAATAAGAAAAAGAAGAAAAATGAGGCACGATTAATTGAAAGCTTTTTGTGCATACGCATTATATTATATTATCTTTCATTAGTGTAACTTTTGCAAAAGAAACCAAAAGGAAAGAGTTTTTATTAATTAATGGTTCATTTTCCTTTGACTAATAAAGTGTTAAAAAAAATCTATTCTTTTGAATAGAAAGTAATAGAATTATTTTTTCATCATTATTCTCAATTTCCTCTTCCGTGATTAATGAAAATTATTTTCTGTAGTACTATGCTTGCTGTGACACCAAACATTTGCTATCATACGATAAAAATTGTATTCAAGAATTTGCTTTTTCTTTAATTCCGTACAAAGCAAACAGACTAGATTGTGAATGACAGATGTAACAAATAAATCTCGAGACTTACTTTCTTATTATCAATCAACCGACAAAATTTTACTATATCAGTGGCCTACTGGCATGTTCAAGAGAGGCTAACTTGCTCTAAGTATTAGGTTGATATGAGCATTCTTTTTAATTATGTGTGCTCGTTCAAGAACTGCTATTGTAAAGAACCCATGAGCTGAGTTCTCCCTTATCCGTGTTTGACTTATGATTAAAAACAGCAGTTAAAATTTTGTCTGAGAACATAATTACTTACTTAATTTCCCCATGGTCATTGTATATATGTATGAATGAGGAGGAAGAAAAACAAAATGTTAGACAATATCCAAATAAAGGAATGCTTGAAAAACAAATAATTGAAATTGGAGACGAGCAGAATAGATGTATGCATGTCGACAGAGTGATCAGTACGGTAGTAGAGTGTAGTGCGACAGAACTACCAAACACGAATGAATGACACTTGTGAAATAAGAACGTTTTTATTATAATTAGACACGCAAGTTTTCTTTCTACGATGCACTTGTTATTTATTTATATGATAAATCATAAAAAAAAAAGAATTTTAATAAAAGATTTCTATTATCCAAAGTCACGCATATGTTTATAATTCCTATGTTTGATCGTATTGAAGAGGCTATTGATCTTGGAGAAATCTTTCTTTTTAACAGGTAGTAGTTTTCTATAATATCATAGAAAAACAAAATCATCTAAACACATTTCTTCGTTTTTTTTTTATAGGCGACATTCAAACATTAACACTACTATTTTAACTGACCTTAATAGATTTTAATCAATCTGAGTTATTGATACCTTAAGTCCACGAGTGACTATTTTTTATGGCAAAGAGTACGTTATCTTGCTCGAATAAATTCAACACAAAAGCACTTGTTAACCTGACATCGCTTGACTTTTATTAGTCTATTTTGAGCAATACAAGAAATTCTCCTCACCTACGTATACCACGCAATTTACTACGGCTAATAAGCGTAAGGAATTACTTTGGGGTAAATATAAATTAATACCTAAAAATATAGCAATCTTTATCTAATTTCAAATAAATTTTATATCTAATATACGATGAATTTATATCTAATTTTAAAATCTATTTGTACCAAATTTACTAAGTAACACTACCTTACAGCACAAAGCTATAAATAATTAATTATTAAAGTAATAGAAAAAAATCTTGACGGTATGGAGAGTAGGCATGTGAGGGTGTGGATGTGGAACTTCTTATCTCTCTTCGCACCCACACCCTATAGATTGCTATATTTTTAGATATTATATTACATGCATGTCAATTGCTGTATCAGTTCTGGCACGACGTGCCCTGGATTAAACTTGCACATAGCCAAGAATTCGAAACATTGCACACTCACAAAATTACGATAGATAAATTTTGAAGATTCTCCTCGAAGTACCTTTTTCTTCTATCTACTCGATGAAACAAATAAACTTAACTCGCGATTGACTGTAATTCTATTATTAGATTGTAATTAGAACAATAATTATCCAAAGAAAATTTTTATTAGCGTGATGATAATTTTAAAAGTGCACTTGAATGTGTAAGATGCAGATAAATATTGTTTTTCGACGTTTAAAAATAGGCTTATTATATCATATTTTCTCGAAACTCTACATTCACCATTGATTTTTTTCTACACTCTCAAATTATGCCTGTCAGAAAAAAGAGAATTTCGGCGAACTAACACTAATGACAGCAATCAAAACTTCATCGCGAGATAGGAGACAACATAAAAGATGAAGACGACATCTCACCCGAGTGATGTTTTCTCTATTAATATTATATCGCTTTATCTAGAAAGCGAAGAACGATTTTAATAGTAAAGTATCGAAGAACAATATTCATCTGCCTATGATAAACATCTCATGGCATGAAATATGACAAACGTCGACTTGTAGCAAGATGCATTCTATGGTAGCATCTGTTTTTTGTTTCATTAAAAAATTAATCTTTTTGTTCCTAAGATAGTTTTGTGAAGCCTCTCCTATGAGCATGACGTATTAAGTTAAGCAAAACCCTGGCCATTGATTATTCTTCTACGTATCTATGTAGTCGATTAAATAAAAGTCATTCGCGTGATATTCCAGTAAATCTCATGGAAAACTACAGACTATCTAATCAATCTATAATGCGAGAGAGAGAGAGACAGTAGAATTATTTTCAATTGTCTCGGTTTATTTTTAGTGGCTGTTATGCCATTAATTATTTAATTATTTTCTATAACAGTTGATGATGTAGAGTCGTGGAATCATGTTTTTGTAAATGATGCTCGTCTTTCGCGTAACGATGCTTGCTTTTTTCGATCTGAAGAAAACATATTTTTCTCAGACAACGCACAAACGATTAATAAGAAAACGCTGACTAACCTCGTTCAAGCCAAGATTTTGAAGGTCTCAATGGTACCTATATAGGTAGATAATGAGATAGAAAGAAGAATACAAACTCTATTATATTATTTACTTACATCATAGCCTGCTCTTCTCAAAACTACAGCAACTGGACATACCTGAATATGTATATATATAAATAGATAAAAAAAGTTACTTCAATATTTTCAGTCTCCGTAATACCCAATCATCTTGACTTGTACTCTGCGTTTTATCAATTATGCTTTTAGTTATATTTTCATTGGTATGTTGATTGTCTGTTGTCGTTTTGGATAGAATTCCGAAATCGTCACAGATCAATTTAGACATGTCATTTAATGTATCCTTTTGTTCAAGGTCAATCGACGGTTTTTTATAATTTTCAATTGTTGGTTTTAAAAATTTTTCCATAAAAACACTAGTAGATCTTGGAAAATTTTCATTGTCAGCTAAAGTTCGTTGACGAAATCGATTTGCCGCTGTCATATCGTAAATCGATAGAGTATGACTCGATATTATTTATTTATTTATTTAATCAACAGAACATGAATGATAATATGACAAAATAACAACTATTATTAACAAAAAAAAAAAGACGAATGCGATGAATATTCAGTTGCTATGCAATTTTTATAAGGTCTCATAATTAAATTAACATAAAATAAATTAGAAAATAAAGTCTATCGATCCGAATAGTTTCATAAAGATAAATGAACGTCGATTATCGATTGCAATCGCTTCTTTTCGGAGTATAAGACTATTTTAATTCAAAATAATCATATTTTTAATCGTTGTCACGAAATCGATTTATTAAAGAGAATTAGAGATAATTTTTCTATTTGATTTATTCTATACCTCGTATTCAAGAATGAAAAGAGTATATACTTGCACCCTCTGTTCACCACGAACAATCATTCTTATCGGTAATTTGTTGTTTGGTCCGTCCATTCAGTATTCATAAGCGTCATACTACAATAAATGACTAGTAAGCAATCGTTTGTTAGTACAGCTCTAAGATATGCATATTTACATGGATTTGCTAGTTCACCATTTTCAACTAAAGGTGTTCAGTTGAGTCAATGGTTTCGAAATGATTTGAATATAACACTGGATTTACCTGATTTGGTAATACCTTCTTTTCGGAAGCAATGTCTAAGTACTATGGTGGATCATATCGAAAAGAAAATTATTAGTAAGACATCTGAATGTCCCTGAAGTTTGTAACTGTTTTTTGTATATTACAGAGTCAAATTCAACTTGGATATTTATCGGTAGTTCGTTTGGTGGTCTTGTTTCTACACTTGTGACTCAACGACAGCCGAAACTAATTCATTCGTTAGTTCTACTTGCACCTGCATTAAATCCACTGGAACTATGGACATCAAAGATCAATGTAGAACAATGGAAAAAGGATGGATTCATGAATTTTTTCAATCAAAATACTCAACGTGATGAATCCATTGATTATGGATTTTTACTTGATCTTCAAACTTATTCATCGTATCCAGTTGTAACAACTTGTCCTATTACAATTATTCATGGTATACATGATGATGTTGTGCCTATTCAAGCGAGTCGTGAATATATGAAAAAAATTCGTTTATTAAATAAACATTCAATATCTTTGATCGAAGTCGATGATGATCATTATTTACGAAAAGATGAAACTCTAAATACGATTAAAAAAGTTATTCGTGATTTTCATTAATTCTGATTGGTTTGCATGGCGAATAAATAAAACTTTTGCCGGCAATGAATATTGTTCTAATGATTTTTTTCTTACTGAAGTAAGATGTAAAATATGAACACCGTTTTACTCATCTAATTGTAAGCTTCTGTCTTCGTCTTTGCTCGTGACGATTAATCCAAAAAGTAGAGTAATACGTATTAACGGATGGTTGATTTTCTCGTTCCTTCTATGACGAACGAAATCCACCAGGTGTTTCATACTATTGTTCATGGCCAAAAAAGCTCAGAGCTGTGAGGCAGGTTCTGCCGAGTTTTTAATGAATGATCCTTCTCAATCGAGCTTTTCTAATAATTCTCCCTGCCTTTGTTTTCCGGGTGGGCGTAGCAATTTTGTAGAATAAAAAACATTTTTTGTGGAATAAATTTCTGAAGCGTATTTTGATGTTCAATTAAAGGAAAAAAATTGATATTGTCTCGCTTAATCACCAGCACTCGTTATGCATTCAAACATCAAATAATTGCTTTCGGAAATCAAAAAAAGAAATTCCCATGAATATATATCGACCTTTTGTTGCGATGATTGTTCTACAATCTCGTTTCTTTTCTTTCCTACAGTTAGTACAGAGTTCAAGTGCTTCTATTTTGCGGACATAAAATGATTAATCAAATATTTGTCTTTACGAATATTTCGAAATTTCAAGCAGCAGCATCATAAGATATTAACCAGATGTTTCACAAGAATATGAGTTATTTATTGTAAAAATTAATCATAAATTTTATCTTGTCATGTGATATTCTTTTTTCGCGGTGCTTTTATTTACATTTGCTGTCATAGAAAATACTAAGTGAAAACTTCTGCTGTAGTTATCGTAAATAAAATTGCGTTGCATTTAACTAATTATACAGGTAATATACGCGGAATACCTGATGTTGAAGGTTTTGTCGCGCCGCGAAAGCCAAATAAACGATTAGTAAATGATGCTATTTTAGCATTAAATGCTGCTTGATTGTGACTATAAACGTTGAGATAAATACCAACAATAACAATTAAACCGGACCAAAGGTACCTAATGAAAAGGAAAATGATTCAAATGATAAGGAAAAAAAAATTTACATACTCTAAAACGAAGGGTTTTGAAAAGAGTGTAAAAGACAGTATGATTGTTATTGCCTTACGACATGTTGTAACAGTAACACAAATCAGTGCACCATATTCTTTTATTAAAGTTAACACAATATCGATACCCAAATAACCAAAAATAGAAAAACAGAAGCCATAACCATACGTTGGAATAGGATGCTAAAGAAGAAAAAAAGAGTATCGTAACGATGTTGTTATATTAAACAAAAGTCTAACAAAATTATTTAGCCACAGTCGTTAGAATAGGCACGAGGAAGATGAAAATTTTCTTCTTGTCTACACGTCCACGCAATATTTTAGTTTCCTCTGTGTAGCGTTCTAGACGAAGTGACAATGAATTTGTTCCGCTTTTCACTTATTTTGTTGATAGCATAAATTAAACAGTTACTTTACATGGATCGGGATGCTCTTCTTCTCGACTGTGATCTTTGCATTGGAATGACTCCATCAGAAATATTTAATAATATTGAATATAACTGATCATCAACGACGGGAATGTGACAATCTCTATTTGCAATCTTTAATTTGAAGCGAATTTAACAGAAACACTCATTGACGATGTTTATATTTTCTGAATGACAAGCAATCGTAATGAATGTGAGAGATGAACTGAAAATGGTTTTTAGCTTTCGAATCCTTTAACTATGGTCAAACATGCGAATCCAAGTACATTTCAATTCCTCGAAACTCAGCTGCGTCGACCCTTTCACATCTATGATAGACAGTCGAATCATATTAAAGAAAATTTTCAATTATTCTTCAAAATTACTCTTTGAAGACGGGCATTCATTNGTATGCGAGTCAGTGTTTTCGACTGAAGTTTGTTCTTCCCCTAGATGAAAGACTTGAAATCCAGATCTCATTGTTAACATATATAATTATACACTCGTTATTAATAATAATGGATCATTATGCATCAAAAGAAAACATCAAACCTCATTCCAAAAAGTGATACTTGAAAATAAGCTATTTGTTACCAAGAGACCAATTAAAATAAGAAAAAAACCAAACATAAAGCTATAAAATACCTAAAACAATTATAATTATAATAGAATTTTTCTTTCTTTCATAAATCTTTTTGAAATTACTATTTCAACATTTGAAACATGATTTGTTTTCATAATTTTTTCTTGAAAATTGCCAATAATAGCGTCAGCAACAAGAGCCAAACTTATAATAATGACACCTGAAGAAAAAAAACATATCGATGAAATCAAAGTTTGTTATGTCTTCATATGTTTGATATTTAATATACCGTATGCATTAAAATTCGGTCGTACTTTTGAATCAGCCAATGTAAAAAATACTAATCCAATGGACATGCAAAAAGCAGCAGCCACATCAAAACGATTAAACGTTTTTTCTTAGCATACAGAAACAAATACGCAGTTTATTACATTCTAAACTTAATGAATCGTTTTACTTTGTATAATAATACCGCCGATAAGTACGGGAATCAATTTGCAGCATTTAAACATCACTTGCGTACTGAGTAAATATTTTTATCAAACACTATTGTATAGTGAAAATATTCTCTTACGGATAATTCAAATAACCAACTGAATAATTTGATAAACCCATCGTGGCTACAGTGAGTGAAGCCAGAATAAAGTAAGATTGATAGCTTGCTCTAAAAATTCAAAATAATTTTCAAAGAAAAAAAAAATCAAACAATTAAATACTTTCGTTGGTTTAATCCAGAAAATCCAATCTGTAAGAAGGCAAGAATACCATAAATAAAAAATTGATAGCATGATAAAAACCAAGCAGTATTTTTAAAACCATCCAATGTAAATAGAAGTTCCTGAATAGAAATTTCTAAGCAAGCTTTTTATCTTATATTCGTAAATTATAACGAACTTGTAGATAACCATAGCCTAAATAATAGAAAAAAACTTGCGCTGACAAACCAAGAAAACGCATAGGATGTTGCGGTGGTAGCGCTGAATATAGATGCAAAATAGGTATATTTGGCAAAGAATTTAATTTTTTCTGGCGTTCATTAGCCGTCATCGTATCAACTTCAGTATGATGGGTTGTTGCTTCAAGTTCTTCGGTTGATTCTGATAGCAATGGCTGTGAATCTAAACACAAGAATAATAAACACGAATGGATATTTTGTTTTCGAGTATTATTATGCAAATGCAGTCACCTTGATGATTTATTTTATTTATGGCCATTGAACGCAATCCATTTATTGAGATTTTCTTTATGTTCTTCTCTAATCTACAAGAATGATTCCTTTTTGTGATGCAAATTAGTTGGATAAGGCAAGTAAAAAAAAACATCGTCAATCCCTTTTTCATAACGTCACCTTTTTTATTCGGTAATAGTTTACCTCGTTTTTTTCTTTTGCTTTTACACAGTGAGCCGTGGAGTACAGGAAAAAAAATGAATGATTGTATGTACAAGTAATACATGAAGAACGAGCGAAAAACTCCAGAAACAAAAAAAAGAGAACACATGCGCATATGCAACGAATATATAATAAATATATGTATCAGTTCTTAGACTCAGATCCGATAGAAATGTTTAAAAAATACAAACATACGACAGAAAATAGACAGAAAGGAACGAACGAATTTTTTTTTAAATAATTTTTTCGTTTGGCAGAAGCTGTACAAAACACTTAAGGTTACAACACCAAGTAAAGAAAACAAAGAAACTAACTTAAAGAATAGTTGAAATGCACTTTCGTATGTACACAAATACACGGATGTAAAAAAAAAGCAGTCAATAGAAAACAGATATAAGGATAAATATGTATGAAAAAGAAGAAACAGCGACAAGTGGAATGACACGATAAAGGTTATTCTTTTTTTTTTGTAAATTTTTCTGTACTGTAATACTGAGAAAATACGAGATTTAAAGAAAGAAAAGCCTTTCTGCTACTAATGATTTGAACGCGATGGTTGATGAAGAATAATTTTCGGTGTGCGAGCATAATTTAAACGTTGCCGTTCGATAACTTTATTTGATGATTGTTTTGTTTCATCAATGTTGTTTGTTAAAATTAATTTTGATGATCCTTTAGCTGATCGTCGTCTTCGACGTTGTTGTTGATGTGTACGATGCAAATGACGTTGATGAGCCATAAGTGACGATGTTGATGATTCAAGTGGTGATATTGATGAATTTCTTGAATGACTTATTGATGCATTTACATTTCGATCATGAATCGAAGTTAAGTTCGGATGTTGAGATGCATACTAAAAAGTAGTTATTTGATCAAAAAACTTTCATATTGAAATAAATAGGTGATCTTACTTGAAGAACAACAGATGATCGATCATCGTCATCATCGTCACCGTCATCTTCAACTTGTTCATCAAGCAGATTGTCTTGAACAACTTTTCTATGTCGTTTAATACGTGTTCGTGAAGCGATTTGTTCGTAAACACTCATACCAACACGATGAAAACAAATTATAGTTATCAATTTTGTTTATATATTTTCGCTTACTCGCATGTTCAATAAGTAAATTCTCAATTGGATTGAAATGATGTGTTGTAGTTGGTGACGATGCTCTATTGATTACAGAAGATTCACCAGTTCTCATTAACGGTGGTGATGCTACCCAACTATTTGTCATAATATTATTATTATTATTATCACCATTAGTTGGTGGCGCTAATTTTGATACTGAAATCAATGATGTTAGAAAATTTAAGTCTTTTGATACAACGAACTAACCTTTATCTGAAACAAGAACCCACCCATCTTCATCAATTGATAAATCAGATGAATTGATAGATGATAATCGAGTTTTATTATTTGTCGATGTTGGCAATTTAGACCAAAATGATGTGAGTACGTTATACATTTTATGACCTTGATTGAGAACAAAAAATAATATAAACAAAAAATGAATTTATAAGAGAAGAGAAACACTAACAAGTTATAGTCAAGTTAATGTTGTTGAAGATATGAGAAAATCAATCATGGTTGTGGTCTTGTTCTCTAGCTGATAAACACATATCATACGTTGTCTGTATGTTATATACTACTGAAAATGAGAAAATATTTTCTTCGCTAGCGTTCGTTTTTTTTTCTTCTCTTTTTTTCCGACGATCGTTGGCATAGGGCACGAGAAAGATATATCAAATACTCAAGCAAGAAAACGACGAGGCTGTCGATCAAATAATTACGCATAGAAGAGAGTTAGAGAAAAGAAAAAATTGTCAGACACGCTCCCATCATCCCTCCCATACGCTGCTTTCATGAGCCTAGATCACATCACGTGGTTAATAGACACCTATGTATGTTCGTTAACATTTAACCAATAATAAAAAATATTTTCTCCTTTTTTTTATCTATCTGAATATTTCGGTGCATACATGAAATTAAATGCATATTAAAAAATGACTAAGCTACATTATATAATGTCAAATCTAACGACATCTATTGAGAAAGCTGTTTTTCGTTGAGTTTAATTTGAGATTTTTAATTATGAAAAAAATAAAACCTAAACAATAATTTTGAAAGATTAAATGGCTTTCTTTGATTAAAATTTTATAAACTAATTAATATTGGCTTTTGTAAATAACCAATCGGACTTGCAACGATTCTTTTCTTCTGTTTAAAAAGTTAAAATCTCGATGAACATGGAGCCAGCCCAAATTTTAATCACTCAAAATCGTGCATTTCCATCATTAGAATATGTCCTTCAAGGTTCCATTCAAGATGATTCTGTTCATTTGCTAAAAGCTCGTTTACAAGGATTATGCGATAATATCACTGGTTAGGTTCCCTCTCTCTCTCCCTTTTTCTCAGAATACGAGAAAGTTTTACTTATTATTTAGGTGAAGTTGAGCAATTTGATGATCATGAAATAGTCTATACTCTTCGAATACCTGGCGCATCAAGTGTATCATTACGTGTTCGCTATGCAATCGATGATATACCTAATCCAATCTACCATTTACGATATGTTGCATCCGCTGAATTAGACAAAAGTCAAAGTGTTAGCGTACGACAATTTCATGATTGTTGTGTAACAAAAAATATTCAAATATTCTTACAAGATCTTGGCTTTGCTTATGATCATGAGTTTTTTGCCAAAGGCGATATTTTTCGAAAAGGCAGAATGAAAATAACTGTGGCTAAAATTTCAACAGTAAATATCATGAATTATTTTATTGATATGCGACTTTTTACTTCTTCATGAGTTAGTGAAAGAGATTACCGAAGATATCGATACACAATAAAAGTTCTATGCTAGGGTTAACATAGACTATGTTGAATTGTTAAGTGTCAGAAGTATCTGTTTCCTGAATTAAGATCTACTGGGGGAAAAGGAAAATCTCAATAAACAACGCTTTTATATATTCGGTTTGTCAACTGGATCTACGCTGTCATCGATTTATGATAAATTACAATATTAAGTAATTAGTCTATTATTTGTTGCGGTTAGACACATTTTTGTTACAGCCAGCTGAATAATTATAAATAAATCGAGATATGAACCGTTCGAAAAGAATAAAATCTATGAGTTAAGCTGATGAAGATATTGATCTAATTATCATTTTCAAAACCACAATGAACTAAATTTAAGCCTAATAGAAAATTCGTTTAAATGTTTACATATAGTTATGTGCATATTTTCAATTTTTTTTTCTTTATGATTAGTTAGCCGAACGAAACCGTTCGGATATGAATCCAATGGCAATGCGTCGACCCTTTACAAATTCATGTTTTGTTGAAATGTCACTCATTGGTTCAATGCATGATGTAAACGTTTTTTTAAAACTTTTTCTTCTTTGTAATCATATTAATTTTTCTTAGGATAAAGTGGGAGATGAAATGAAATCTTTTTCTGAACAACTCAAGCCGTAAGTTCACTTACATTTATAATAAAAAAACAAAAATTTTCTTTCTATTTCTAGATTAATTTCTCTTGACAAAATCGATCAAAAAAGATAATTTTATTTATAAATTTTTTTTTACTATCTGAAATATGTATAGAATTTGCAAAAAACAAAGATTATATGTTCTAGATAATTTATATATTTACATTATTATTACTGACAGATTATTTTATATCATCATGACCCAGTTGTTTTGAACATTCAGCATCAACAAGAAATAGTACGGTGTTAATTTTCTTTCAACCTAGAAACTAAGAGAATTAACATATCAATTGTAGCTACACAATAAATCAAAAAATAGTGAAATGCCATAAGAATCCTGTTTTCTATTTTTTTTAGATTTTCATCATGAGTAATACTGATTCATTTGCCATTGGTAAGTAATTCGGAAATTAAGAGATTAAAACAAAATTTTTACATGTCTAGACAGGATCCTAAAAGTTGATATTTATATCTTTCGTTTTTTGCAGTACATTTTCCTCAAAATCCAAAAATATCAGCTGAAGATTTAGTCGATATTCAATTTAATGCAACCAACACAAGTATAAAAACAGCGGATATAACCTATGAGGGACCGGCAACAAAATCATCGGAATTATGTGGTATTCTTGGTTTTGTTGATGATCAAGGTCATATACATCTTTCATCGAATTTCGCTCTATATTCAATGCGTCCGAAATTAACGGATTTCAATACGGAAACAAAACCAACTTCGAACACTGAAGATACGAAACTTAATGTAAGAAAAGATTTAATGGTGTTTTTCTGGTATGCGAAACAAAATTTTTCTTTTCATTTTAGAGAACTGATCTTGATGAAAAATTTGGTACAGAGAAAAAACGTCGTTCTGTACATTCAAAAAAACGTAATACAATCGAAGTTAGTGTTCTTGCAACTGCTGTATCAGCTGCACGTGAACAAGTACTGAATACAACTACAAATGAACACTTAAATGAAAGTTTATTCAACAATAGTATCGTCTCATTTAATGATGACGATCAACTGGCACTACCAGCACCTAATTATGATGCAAAAAAACCAGAAGAAGTGTTCGTTTTTGATGATAGTACGTATCGAACGCATAACTTTAATCCTGTCTACTACTCCTTGTAATGCAATATTCGCTGATGTATATTACGCTACAGACAAAAAAAAATGAAATAGTTTCTTATGCAAGTGATGATACGAGTCTACCATTGAATTAGTTTTGCTATTTAAGCAAATTCCTCAATCCACTCTTTTCTATACACAGAGAACGGAAATTGAAAGAGATTAAATAAAGCCTATTATCATTTATCTGAAGTATTTTAACGAATTGCTTTTTTCTCTTAGTTCTCAATGAAAATGATATGCTATTATTAAATGATAAATGTAGTCAAATTGTCGATGGAACTAAAGAAGATATACAAAAATGGGCAAAAGAAGGTACTTATGCATCGTTTGTATGTGATCAAATGAAAAAATTACCTGTTGATCATGCTGAACGTATTAAAGCTGCATCGAAAATCCTTTATTTACATTATCTTATTGCTTTTTTTAAACGTTCAATGTTTAAACGACTATCTGGAAGTAAGTTTTAATTCAAAACCAAAAACAATCAAAATTTTCATTGATTTATATCTATCCAGAACCATTTCCTGATGATGCTCCTCGTGCTTTGCAAGACAAAGCATTACAAGTTTATGCTATTGCTAATATTAATGAACGAACACGAAAAGAAGTCAAGTAAGATAGTATAAAATTTGGCTATTTGATAGAAAGTTTAAGGCCTGTCGAACTGTCCTTTTAGCACCAGACATGATTAGTACTGATTTCATCGGGTCGAAATATTTTCCCATAACTCTATCTGAGTGTTTCATTCGAAGGAGACCTAGTCGATCTTCACTTCATCGTCATAAAAGAGGAAATCTTGTTTGTATTTTAGTACTGTACCACCTCGTCTTCGATTAAAATTAACCGCACATATATGCATTCTATCTTTATATATCTGCCGATTTACGGTGGATGTTGATAGTCTACGTTTATCACTGGGTAGTTCAATATCAATATTAAAGTAAGAAAAACGACGCTATTTCCGTTCTATTGAAATTCTTTCTTTTTTAAATTTAGATTGCAAGATATATTCAGTGAACTTGGTTGCAAAATAATAAAAGTAGCACATACTAATGTTGCCACGCTTGAGACACCAATAAATAAACCGAAATTAAAAGATGGAATGTCACTTGGATCGAATAGAAAACGAAAACGAACCAATTGAATTGTTATAATTTGTCTTTTGTCTGTTCGTTTTTCTTGGTTTTAGATTTTCTATTTTTTTATTATAAATACACATTATGGTTAATGCCGGTTTAATTGAAATTATTCTTCGTGAACAAGACGATCCTGGGTAAGTGATCCGTGCATTTGTTTTCTTTACATGATAAAATAAAGTCTAAATCATTTTCTTTTCTCTTAAAGTTGTGCAACTACACGACAGATTCGAGATATTTATAATAATCGTTCGGGTGAAGATCCAATTCTTCAAAATTCTGATCTCGATAAAGAATTTCAATCATTTCTATTCAAAGCACTTCAAGTAGACAAAGAAAATTTTCTATGAAAGATTATTTTCAAATTTGATTCTTTAGGCATTTCCTAGGCCTGTTGACGATAACGATGATGACGAAGATAAACCTATATCATATACAGTAAAATTAAAAGATAGTGATGACAATAGTACACCAACGATGAAGAAGCAAAAGAACAAAGTGAAAGCGATGAAGAATCAAGTGATGAAGAACAGCCATCAACAGCATCATCAATAACAATCACAAAACCATTTTCACCACTTTTTTTAAATAATATGAAAAAATTCGGCGTCTCAACTGATTGGCTTGCTAAACGATCGAATATAGTACGTCAATCAGCATATTCACTTTCATCAGTTAAATCAAACACAAGTAAACTTGATGCAATGATTAAAAGCGCTTCAGCTAAACCAATACGATCAAATCGGAAATTATCTTTTATTGAAAATACAAATACAGCACCAACAAGGTTAGAATTCGATAAAGAAAATGAAGATCCATCAACGGAAACAAATGATAAAAAAGAAGAATCAAATGAAGCAACGAAACCAAACGAAGCGCCTACACCTTGTAAGTACACATGGCAATTTGTTTTATTTTTTGGTCTAACTACAGAACCTGGGACATCCATCGAATGTCTATATAAGCCGAGTTAACTCAGGCGTAGTCGCACTCTCTTGTTGAATATCAGGTGGCAGGAACAATAATTTGAATACTGTAACTCATTTTTATTTTTCACTGAAAAACTTTTCTGTGCGAGTTACACATCGAAGTGTCAATCTCGAATATTCGGAGAATTATAAGCGGTTTACTAAACGAATATAATACAGGCGATCTAAGTAAGTGCCCTTCTTAGGCTAACGATGGGAGTTACTCACGTGATATATCGCTTATAGGCGAACACAATGTCATTTCACGAAGTTTCATCATCGTGCTGTGCACTTGGTACACCACCGCTGCTTTTATACTAATAAAGTGTCTTTCGAAAAGCACATATAAACTGATTAATCGTATAATCTTAGTTCAAGCTAGTAGCCAGTTGAAAGTCCTACGAGTTACACAATATAAAACGCTCACTAAGCTCTACCTCTTTGTTGAATACTGCGCTTTTGCAACAAGTAAACAAAGTTATTCATAGCGAACTGAGAAGGTTTGAAAAACCATCGAATAAGAATGATAAGGCATAGCCATGACACTATATTTAAACCGCTTGATAAATATTTTGATCTCAATCCAATTTTCTATTTCTAGATGATCTAAGTAGTGATAATAACGATGAAGGAGAAGAAGAAGAAGAAATTGATTCTTCTCCAACATCAAAAGCATTTTATCTTCGTATTCCACGTGTTGATCTTTCCGATAAAGAAAAGCAACGATCATCAAAACGTTCAAAATCTTTATCATCTGACGACGAGCCTAAACAAGAAAAAAAGAAACCATCCAAAAAGTTCTCAAGTTCAAAATCATTCGATGAAAAATCTAAAAAAGAAAAAAAACAGTCATCAAAATCCTCAAAACCATTACCATCAGATGATGAACCAAAAGAAGATAAAAATCAATCAGCCAAACGTTCGATTTCATTATCATCCGACGAAGAACCTATACAGGAAAAATCTAATCCAAAACGAAAGAGACAAAGCAAAAAAGAAACTAGAAGAAAATCATCAAAAAAACCAAGTGAAGATGAACCAACAAAAGAAGCTCCTAAGAAGTCATCAACAAAATCAAACAAAGGCGAAACAGTCAAAGAAATTTCGAAGAAGTCATCGAAAAGAATAAAGAAACATGAAAAAATTCGAGAAATATTATCATTCGATGAAGATGAATCAATAGGAGAAGCTCCAAAAAAGTCACCAACGGAACTAGTTAAAGTCGAAACTCCCAAAAAATCATCGAAGAAATCCAATAAGTATGTAGGATCTCCAGAAATAGTATCATCCGATGAAGATGAAGATGAACATGAACCAATAGAAGAAGTTCCAAAGAAGTCATCAACAAAATCAAATAAACATGAAAGATCTCCAGAAATATTATCATCCGATGAAGATGAACCTATGGAAGAAGTTTCAACGAAATCATCAAATAAAGAAGAAACTCCAAAGAAGTCATCGAAGAAACATGAAGGATCTCCAGAAATATTATCATCCGACGAAGATGAAGTTGAATCAATTGAAGAAGCTACAAAGAAGTCATCAATGAAATCAAAAAAAGCTGAAAAAATCAAAGAAATCCCTAAAAAGTTGTCGAAGAAATCAAAAAAAGATGAACAGGCAGAAGACCCTTCTGAAGATTTGTCATCCAATGAAGTTGAAGATAAGCCAACGAAACAAATGAAAAAGAAACCATCAAAGAAACCCAAAGAAACCTCAAAGAAATCCTATAAAGATGAACCGGCAGAAGACGCTTCAGACAAATTATCATCTAATGAAGACGAAGACGAACCCACAAAAGAAATTCCGAAGAAATCATCCACGAAATCGAATAAAGATGAAGGAACTCCAGAAATATTATCATCCGAGGAAGATGAAGACGAATCTGCAAAAGAAGTTCAACAGAAGCCATCAGAAAAAGTTAAAAAAACTCAAAAAAACTCATCGAAGAAACCCGACGAAGATGAACCTGCCAAAAAAATTTCAAAGAAGTCATCAGCAAAACCTAATAAAGAAACTCCAGTAAAATCATCATCTGATGAAGATGAACCAACAAAAACCATTGATGATGATACAATCGAACTTTCACCCAAACAAAATAAAGAAAAACAAACGTCAGCTGATACAAAAAAGCCGGTGCAAACAAAAAGTAAAGATGATTTAGCACAAACACGTATTGAACATTTTAAAAAGTTACTTCGAATCTCTGGTATTCGACTTATCATCAAAAGAACTGAATTAGATCAATTCAAATCAAATAAAGCAAAAATCGATTATCTAAAATCACTTTTTGATAAAGGTGGTTTTACTGGTGAGATATTTGAACTTGTCATTTTCGTCGTTGTTTTTAATTCATCGGCCTTATTCTTATTTAGGTAGTTTAACAATCAAAGAATGTGAAAAGTTCCGTAAGAAACGTGACACGGAAAAAGAACTACTTGAAATTCAAGCGACTTCTGTTACTGTTAAAGGACATGTCAAAGGTGGTCGAACACTACGCGGACAAGGCCGCGATACGGAAGAAGTCGATGTAAGCGTTAAACGAAAACGAACAGCAAGTAGTGAAATTGAAGAAGATGAAGAAAAACGTGATGCTGATTCATCTGATCATGAAAGAAAAAATGTTAAAAAACGGCGAATGATGAAAATGGAAGCATCACCGGAAATTAGTGAAGAGGAATAATTGAAACATTTTTTAAAGCTGAATCACATATCAAAGATATGAGCATCATTCGTCATGGATGTGTGCCATTCTTTATCATATAAAGACTTGATGAATCTCTTTATTTTTTTTTGCTATGTATATGTGCATTCCTTATGTGTATATTGAGATCTATTTTTTTTGTTGTGCTATGTATATGATTTATTGATTAAAGAAACAAAATTAAAATTGACTTCAGAAAAAAAAAAGTTCAGAATGAAATAATCTTTTTTATTTATTTAAATTGATAATCTCATGAGTGAATGACAAGCAGGCAGAAATAGCAGCTTAAGTACCTAAATTAGTAGAATCATGAACGCATTAATATCTGTAATCTGTTACTTTTACTTCAGAAAATAAAGTCAAATGCGGATTTTCTTACCAGTAGGTTACCGATTATTAAGAAACGAAAAATGCACAAAGGCAGTTGTGCAAAAAAACATTTATTTGAATAAAATTATATTTTTATATTATTTACTTCATTGAAGCTTTTTGTAAGTTACCTATTTGTTACTTCTTTTTTATTAGCTAATCTGTTTTTTTTGAAGGTTGTCTAGTGGAAACGAATTCAAAATCTAGTGCTCAATGTTAATAGAGATTTGGTTGTATTCAATCTACAATTAAATTGGTTTCAAGCCACATGCAATACACATATTATCATAAATAAGAAAAGCCATGATTGAATGTGGTCCAAGACGCATCCAATTCGGTAAAAAACCTTTGTAGAGACCATAGAAACCTTCAGCTTTAAATGATTGGACAAAACAATCCAGTACACTTGAGTATTTGCCTAAATGAGCAGGTGTATTTTGATATCGAGTTTTAATAACATCGACTGGTGATGTTGTTATGGAACAAATAAGACCAGCAAAAAACGAAGCTACTGTATGTAATGGTATACCTTCTTGCATGTAACCATTACCAATAAGATATCTTTTGATTTGATCATAGGACGCAACTTGACTACCAGTAAGTACAGCAGCACGAATCATTGTTGGTCCCCAACCTTTGTAGAGACCTGCTAAACCTTCGGTTTTGCCGACATCAATAAGACCATGCATTAAACCACGATAGCGTCGTTCACCTTTGACTTGTAGACGAATTTTAACAACATCAAGTGGCGTTGCAAAAAAACTCGATATAGCACCTGCAAATATACCAGCTATAATCTTTTCGTGAAGATGATTACCACCGCCCATTAAATTTTTGAATGGTTCATAAAGAAACTAGAAAAATAATAGAAGAAATTGATCTTTGAATCAGAAATTTTCCTCTAGCTGTTACTCATTTAAAAGAAAAAGTTAATACTTACAATACGCATACCAGAATAAGTAGCATCTCGGAGTGTTCCAGGAACAGCACCACGCATCAGGCCAGCAAAACCTTCTTCACGTACAATGCGAACTGTTCCACGAATAAAACCTTGATAGTAACGATTGGTCATTTGTTGACCAACACTCGTTGTCTTTTGTAATTCTCCATCTACTTGCATACGTGTTTTAATCACATCTATTGGACTTTAACAATAGATAAGAGCAACATAGACGATTATGTTTTAGTTACTTACTTAGTACAAAATCCTGTAAATCCTTGTGAAAAGCTAGCAAAGCAAAATCGAAGAAATTCATTGGATTTTTCTGCTGGCGGTAATTTCGGTTGCACGGCCATGTTGTTTTCGATGATTAAATAATGTATGGTTTATATTCAACAAGCACGTGGTTGTGTCTTCCTCCGCTATTTACCTAGCCTTGTGTAGATGGCGAACACCGTTCGTTGCTGAGGAAACAGAACGAAAGACAGTTCGCGCGAAGAGAAATAATTGAAAGTCGATGCGGTATACAAAGCATTATTCCAACTGACGTTAAATGTTATAATTGGCGTACGATATTAGTAAATAGATTACTCAGATACGTACAAAGATATTGACACATCATCTTTAATAATTTCATTTGTATAAAAGTTTTAATAAAAACGTGCGCATAATATTTTATTTGGCCCTAATTATACTTTATTATTGTTTGTGATTGCTAAAAGAGAAAAGTAAAGTAAATACAAAGGAGCGCTTTTTCCAGACAGAAAAAAAAATGCGTTTTTTGATTACGAGACACGACAGTCAATACTTTTACTGACATCAAACTTTATTTTACTTAAAGACTCACCTATCGTAATACTCTATAATGTTTGCACTCAAGATAAGAAATGTAACTTTAAGGACAAAAAAAAATGAAATTTGAGAAGTTTTCATGCTGATTTTTAGTATGTAACTGATATTTATGAATACAAATAGCTAAACTACTGAAAAGCAATTTAGAATCTTGCAATTATAAATTGAAAGAATTTCGATGAGATCGATATGTTCGTATGATTCTTTAAGAACGAAAGTATTTAGCTTATACAAACTCGTCCTTACGAGAGATCGATGTGTTCACATTATTCTTCAGTCAGTTATATTTATCAAATTTTCTCTTGTAGGAACGAGAGATTAGTTACAGAAAAATCGCAAAGAAAAACAACATCATCAACAGTCATTTGAAGGGCCAATATGATCTTAAGACAATATGTGCATGTCCTTTTAAAGAAATCGAATAAAAGTATTGCATTGAATATAAATTGACGTATAATACCAGATGTTTTTATTATTAAAGAACATTGATGTCACGAGTTTCAAGATTCGATGATTATTTACCCTATTGATTTTGATAATACATATTATTCCATCAAATAAGAGAATCAGATCAGAAGCAATTATTATTAATCAGAGTAATCTGACACGTCGATTAAAACGTCATAGAAGTCACATAAACACAGATGTTCTTCGCACTACTAATAATAACGAGAACAAGAAATACAAAGTTCGAATGTTGAGGTAATATGAAAAGATGTTGATTGACAACAATAACAGCAGATACACTGCTTGTATTAGTCAATGAAGGTTATTTTACTTCATAGATTTATTCAACATACGAGTATCAGAAATGTCAAATCGAATATTGCTGAAATTCCAAGACCAACCCAATCGTGTATTAACTAAATAGAATACTGACGTTGTTTGGCCTCAGAAATGCCAGATGTGAAAGTCGAAAATCCGGAAAGGTTTTCAAGGATCAATTTTAGTCACGTAAAGGACATCTTTCTCAGTTAAATTATAAATAACTTTGTATATTTTCGCAAAATAAAACATACTGTAATTACACAAAAATAAAAACAAAACAGCTAAATGTTGTCAACTTATAGAAAATAACTTAGAAATTATACAATTTGAAGTTAATTAACACGTTGTTTTTTGGCACAATATTTTTCATTAGAATGAATAAGTTTCAGCAGTTCTGGTTTTGATAAAAAAAATTATAAATTTCTGTACATGATAAANATTTTCAACAAATGCATTGCTACATGGAATAGAGATAAGGTCACCAATAGAAGAAAATATTAAACCTCTACTGAATTATTCGCAATTTAGAATGCTAAAACAAATGAAATAAAACTGAAATAAAAAATCGCTAAAATCTGGAATTTTTCCGGATTTTCCGGAACATCTGGCATCTCTGCTTGGTCTACTTATTTTTTTAACCTCTATATCTAATCGTATAGTAGACTAAGGAATAGAATAAGATAATTAATACATTAGAACATCATCAATACACAGCAGATAAAATTTCCCTAGGAGATTATTCCATGTGAAAAATAGGATGAAAACTTAAACTCCGAATATGTTTCTTTGGTTTCTTCGATACGTTTTCTATCAAATGTTAATTATATTTGAAAGTATGTCTGGTCGATAACCAATCATAAATCTTTTGACAAACTTGGACAATTTTCAAAAGTAGTATAGTTCGACCTCCTCATAAGTTATGTCCTTGAGTCGATTCGTTTTTGTGTTTACAGTATTTTAGCATTTACGATGCATGCTAATGATTGTCTGATACTTGAGTAGCTATATTTTTTTGCTGCTTTCTGCATTATAAGCAGGACGAGAATATTATTTATGCAAGTGCTGATACTGCATAATAAATAGTTAATGAGCTTATAAGCATGTAAATCTTTATTTATAATATGTAAATAGTTTCTACGATCAGTTTAGTTGTTCACAAATAGGTTCAACCTACAAAATAAGCGAGAAAATGTATAGCTATATTATCATTCACACTGAATTGGCGTGTAATCTTAGATTGATGAAAAGAGTTGAATATTTATAGATATTTTCTTTTCAAACAGTTCTTATCTGTGTAAACCTTCGATAAATTCACAGATGCAAAGTACTAAATCTTTTCTGTTGTTCATTATGTGCGCGTATTGATTGAAATTTGAAAATTTTTTTACATGACAAGTACTAGCGTCACCTATTATGAAGAATGAAAAGAACTAAAATTTTATTATTAATTATTTTGTGTTATTTATTTCAAGGAAAAAAATTCTTTTTCGAAACTAATAGAGGCCTGAAAACAACATGATCTGAAAAATTCGTGGTTCAAAATGGGAATTTCAGTATCGAACATTGATTGGTTCATTCATACCTTTGTGAGGAATCATTTAACATTAGTTAAAACTTAATTTCGCCGTTTTCTATCCAGTGTACAATCTCTTCTGTAACTCTGACTACTTCATTATTNTATCTATTTAAGATAATTCTTTAGACAGACCATCTAAACTAAAATAATGGGTCGACCAGGTAATCTCACATTGAAAGAAATTTCGTCAGTTTATCTCTTATTCTACTAGATTTCCGTGGTGGTCGTGGCGGTGGTGGAGGACGTGGACGAGGTAAATGATATTTGTTTTTCTTAATTAATCAATCTAAATAAATATATATTATTGTTCTACTAGGTGGCGGTGATCGCGGTGGTTTCCGTGGTGGACGAGGTAGGATTTTCAATTAAAGTAATATATTGATTTTTATCTACATCTTATTTAGGTGGTGACCGAGGTGGTCGTGGTAAGATTTCTGAATAATAATGATTTTGTAATTAGACTTTTCAATTCATAGGTACACGTGGTGGTGGTGTACGTGGCGGTAGCCGTAAGTAGTCTAGTTGGAAATCTTTCTTTTTAAATAAGTTCGTCGTTTATTTCAGGTGGTCGAGGTGGCCGTGGCGGTGGTGGTGGAAGAGGTAAATTGAAATACTTAGCTTTCTATTAACATTATTTATTTATTTTTTTGTAAAACAAGGTGGAGCCGGAGGAAAAAAAGTCGTTGTTGAACCACATCGTCATCCAGGTTAGTTGATTTCGATTGTAATCTATCCTACTATTGTTACTTTTTCTAGGAGTATTCATCGCTCGATCAAAAGATGATGATATGTTATTAACTAAAAATATGGTTGTTGGAGAAAGTGTTTATGGTGAAAAACGCATTAGTGTTGATGTAGGTTTATTGCTGAAAAAAAAAAGATTATAAATTATGAAACATGAATATTTTGTTCTAGGGAGAGAATCAAGAAAAAATTGAATACCGTGTATGGAATCCATTTCGCTCGAAATTAGGTGCTGCCATTCTCAGTGGTGTTGATAACATTCATATGCCGCCCGGTACAAAAGTTCTTTATCTTGGTGCAGCAAGTGGTACAACCGTTTCTCATGTATCTGATATTGTTGGACCAGTATGTAAAACTCCTATTCTATTCAGTTTCATGATACAACTCTTCTTTTTCTCTTATAAAGGAGGGTCTTGTTTATGCCGTTGAATTTTCACATCGATCTGGTCGTGATTTATTGAATGTAGCTAAAAAGCGCACTAATATTATACCAATCATTGAAGATGCACGTCATCCACACAAATACCGCATGCTTATTGGTATGAAAGCAAATCGATTTTTTTTAATATTACATACTAAATTCTGTACTTTTGTTTCTATCGTCTATAGGTATGGTTGATACGATATTCGCTGATGTTGCCCAACCTGATCAAGCCCGTATTGTTGCACTCAATGCACACCACTTTTTAAAAAACGGTGGAAATTTTGTTATTTCAATTAAAGTAGGAAAAAACTATGATTCATATTTTTCATATTACTCTATTATTCGTGTAGGCAAGTTGTATTGATTCAACAGCATCACCAGAAGCTGTTTTTGCTGGTGAAGTTAAAAAACTTCAAAGTGAAAAACTTAAACCGAAAGAACAACTTACATTAGAACCCTACGAACGTGATCATGCAATTGTTGTTGGTAACTACCGGTAAGAACTGAAATTTTGCTTTTGGTTGATGATGAACTTTCGTTTTCTATTTTAGACCCGTCGGTAAGAGTAAAAGCAAAGAAGACAATGACAAAAAAGAATCAATGGAAGATTAATAACATTGGTATTATGTACCCAACAATTTTGTGTCGGCGCTTTATGCCTGTTATTTGTACCGTTTTTGTTGTTATTGTTGTTGATTAAAAATAGCAAACGCTCATTTGAAAACAAGCGAAAAAAATAAGAATCTTCTAAAATTAATCCAGATTTGTGAGGAATTTCAAAAGCAGAACTTAAGAATACGCTTTTGATCTAAACAATGAGTTATTGATAATGTAAGAAGAGGTTTAAATGATGAGAACAGCAGTGCATTAAATTTCTTTCATGATTGTAATTTTCTCAGGCATATTTTATTGAAATCTGTTACATTCAATCAATAGTTGTTTCAAAGGTGACGACAGCAATCGGAGTAATTATTGATATAGCTTTACGGTAGGTTCTGTCTAATTCTATTCATATCCATTGGTAAACTGTTATAGAAAATTTTCCGATCCAAAATACTGCTTCATCGATTCTCGTTACGATCTACTTGAAATTTCAACTATTGATTTATTCTGTTGAAAGAAAAAACATGGATCATTTGGAGTATGTGAAGGATTGTTTTAATGAAGTTGTCTGATTTTTATGTGAATATTTTTTTTTCTCTTCATTATTCAACTCTTTGAATAGGCTTCTTATTGTAGTTGTTTCAGCAGTTGATAAAAAATAGAGGAATGAGTTTTACACGAGAGATTCCAAAGTCGAAACGAAAACCTACTTTAAAAGTAAGATAATATTTTCTTCCAATAAGTGATTCGTAGATCTTTTATAATATTCATTGAGGGTAAAACTTTGACAGAAGAACAACAACTTGGTGAGCACTGAAATCTATTCTATCGTAATGGAATTTAATCCATTTTTATAGAATATAAACAAGCTTTTTCATTATTCGATCGTGACGAAGATGGTTTAATAAATCCAAAAGAATTGAGTTATCTTATTCGCTCATTAGAATGTAATCCAAGTGATAATGAAATTCAAAGTTTAATCGATCGTGTTATCGATGAAGGTTTGTCTAGATATTGAATCTCTACTGATATGAGAGTTGAATTTTCTTTTTGTATAGGAAGTAGTCTAATTGATTGTAATCAATTTTTAATTATGATGTCTTTACTACATAAAACTCGAGACAAGGACAAAAGACGAGAATTACACGAAATATTTACTGCTATCGATACAGATAATAATGGTGTTATCGATAGTACAGAATTGCGAACGATTATGCGTTTAATAAATAGTGGAGTTGATGATATAAAATTAACAAAAGAAGAAATTGATGAAATGATTGCAGAAATCGATAGCGATAAAGATGGACGAATTACATTCAATGGTAATACAATTAATTTCTAAGACAATAATAATAAATCGATTAAAAGTTTTTCTTTTTCTCATTTAGAATTTGCTCGCATTTTTGAAGGACAAATATAACTCTTATTTTTGCTACTTATTGATCTACATGTTTCTTTATTTTTTATTCCTTAGAAAATAAATAAATTTAGCTGAATCTGTAGGAAATTTTTGATGTTTAGTGACACCTATCGAAAATTATTTTAATTGATCAGTTTGCGAATTTTTCTTAATTTATAACTAATATTTATCTGAATTATAACAATTTTTTTGCATGCAATATTTTATGACTTTGGAAAATATGTTTTTGATAGGTATTGGATCGTCCATGAGAAATTAAACTGAGAAGACGTTTCTATCTATTTTTTTAATATTTACGAATTGTTTTTCTCAAAAGAATTTTATTTTCGGGATTCGCTTTTCACTTCCGTCTGCATAAACTTCTCACTTCAAAATATTTGAATTGAACTTTTGAGAAAAAAAATTGTACTGTTGTTAATCTGTTGTATATAGTAAAATGTACTTTTCAATGCTATGAAAACATGAGACGTATCGATTTATTTTGTTCACTACATACATACTCTCTTCTCTGTTTGCACTGATTCCTCACAGCACTGAATCGAATCTATTTAGATGTGTAGAATCCTCTTAACCAGCGAATCATCTGAGAATTGTATTAGAACGTCTAATGTTCGTCGTTCTTTTTTTTTCTCTTGTATTTATTGTCACTTTGACTAATGCTCTTTCCTCTGACTGTAGATCATTATTAGCGCCAGATAAATAGAAAGAACATCGCCAAACATCAACCGATCGAACCATAAGAAGAAAATAGCAAAAAAAGTCAGAACTGTTCTCTATCCGTGCTCCACTTTACTACGTGCATGCGCATGTCTAATTTCCTGAATGTTCGTCATTGTCAGTCAATAGTGAAAGCATCTCGGTGGTCAACAGTGCCAGCACAAAATAGATCGA
>OENM01000242.1:97479-111232 GCA_900239745.1 Rotaria magnacalcarata
AAAAAAAAGAGAAACAGAACACAAATCAAGCACTTTGCAGCATGACCGATACCTTGAATAAATATTAAAAAAGTTTTTTCGTTACTATTTATTTGTCTTTTTTTTCTTCTTTTCTCGAATTCAACTCACTCATAAAAATCAAATATCTAGTTCGGTAAGAATGAAAATTCGATAAATGACACGAAAATACTAGCATCGAATGAGCTACATATACAACATTAAATTGTTGTTCTTGATGATTTCATCAGCATGGTATTTGACCTTATCTGTCAGAAAATTCAGCGATGCTTTTTGCTGCTTTATTACCGAGAGAAAAACAAAACAATTACACCGCTGGTCGTAAAGTAATCGTATGAATGAAAACGGTTCGATGCATTTGGAAGCTACTTAATCGGCAAGAACTTTTACTAGACGAAAAAAAGAATTACGCAAGTGAAGATATATCAATCGAAATCATATAAAATATAATATCCGTTTTGACTTTATCTAATATTTCTTCCTATGAGCTATCCCTAATTTTATTTTCGAATTATATTTAGGAAATATCCGGTTTACTGATTGAATTAGTTCAAGTAAGCGTGAATATTAATGCTTTTATATCGCTTATAAAAACAAAATACCCATCTGTTTATGTTTTCCATCGATGTTTATGCACATTACCTTTTCATAAAACTCGTATTGTTTTCAGTCTCTTGAATACATTAACTTTGCCTTTGGTTGATAGTTCGATTACTGTCGTTATTGTTTAGGATGAATAAAACTGAAGAACCTTCGTTGAACAACGAAGCAAATCAGTCTTCAGATGGAGCATCTCGTTCTATCACTGACCGTTTACCCATGGGACCCATACTCGTTGCAAGTCGTCTCATGTCGTGTTTATCAAAGCAACCCCGTAGCATTACATCGAAACGTACCTATACAGTATCGGGCACTGATAACGAAAAATCCTCATTTGTAAAACCATTATCGACACGAATATCCTCGTCACGTTTTCGTCCATCGTCATCTCAAAGTCCACCGTCGACACGATCAACATCATGTTCAGGTTCTTCATATAATAAAGAATCGTCTCCACCCATGCGTAATTCAAAAACAGCACCATCGGATTTAAATAAAATCTCTAAAACATCGACAGCATCAACAATGCCGACACCTGATACAGTTGGACATGAATTTAATTTCGACTCAACATATACACAATTACGTGATTTAGCTGATATAAATTGTACATATTTTTCTCGACAAAAAACCGATGTTTGTAGAAGATTTGAATGTTTATTAATACAACTTAAACATGCACTTGATATATCCGTACCATTGATTCGATATCTTACAGATAATTTTCATCATTTTGATTACAGTCCAGAAGTATGATATCTTCGATTTTTTGACTTTTTATTCGTACTTTGTTTTATTGAATAGATCAAAGCTCACGGATATCGATCATTGGTGGTAGCACATGGTCAAGCATGTGTAGGAACATTAGATATTCTTCAACAAGTTGATACCAAACGTGTTGGCCTTCTATTTAATCTCATGTATTCGTCACGATTATTTCAAGATCTTGAATCATGGACAAAAGCACTCATAGCCATGCAACGCATTTTAACATTAGCTGTTAAGATGGTTGATTATTCGGAAAAGAAAGTTCTATATGTATGTAGAAGATTTTTGTAGATAGTTATACATGAGATTTCTCTTTACGTTTAGGTTGATGCCGATCATGTACCACTTGATATTGAACTTGATTATTTTAAAATGGTTGCGTTTGATTCAGAATATTTCTTTGGTCGAACATGTGGTTTTCAAGTAAGAATCGAGCCCATTAGAAGAATCTTGAAATGAAAAGAAAAACTAATTTTGACTTGGATGTTTTTCGTTTACATCAGCGCATACTGTGTTCATTAGAGAGATTTTCTCATGAGAGTAATCACAAGTTTAATACAAGCGAAAACGACAAATAAGCCCAAGTGAACAATAATAGTTCACTTGGGAAAACTTCTTCTATCGTCAGAAATGAAAACCTATAGGAAACATTATTGATTTATATTATTTTTCTCCTTTTAGTTTGCTCCGTCGATGCAAAAAATGTTAACTTTCTTACTAGCTGGTTTAGCTACTTTTCATGAAACTTACAATCGCTCGATACCTTATGCAGCTGCTAGTCTTGCAACAGCACCGAAATATATTCTATTTCCAGAGCAACGAGCTAAAAAGGTTTGATACAAAAAACATCTTTTTCTGTTTTATTTAAATTAATATTTTTCGTTTTTAGTGCGCTGCTATATTTCGTGATAGTGATTATTTATTTTGCAAATCATTTTGGAATATAGTTGATCATGATTATGTTAAAATGGGTTCGCGCTATATCGTACCGAGTGTAACTGTATCGAAATATTTTCAAATTGGACCTGAAGAAATTGAAATCAATTCTATTATTATTCCGCCACCAACAGCGTGCGCTGGTCCCGATGAACCAAATGAACGCGCAGCCGGAAATAGCTCAGATAATGCAACAGGTTCCGGTAGTAAACAATCAAAACAACTTGTCAATTTAAAACTTCTATCACATGAAGTACGAGAAGGTATGAGTGAATTACCATTGAAAAAAAATGATTTTGAAATATCATCAATGGAAATCTTACCAATGAGTGATCATCTTCTTCTACATATTCACGGCGGTGGATTTATTGCGACATCAACAACAACTCATGAAGTACGTTGAAAAATGTTTGTTTAATTAATATTTAAAGCAAAAATATGAATTTGTTTTATTGTTTAGGTTTATTTAAAACCTTGGGCTTTGGGCCTTGAAATTCCAATCGTATCTATTGATTATTCATTAGCACCTGAATCTCCATATCCACGTGCTATTGAAGAATGTTTTTATGCATATGCATGGGTTTTGAAAAATGCTAATAAACTTGGCTGGAACGGTAAAACACTTTTACTGGCTGGTGATAGTGCCGGTGGAAATTTAGTCACAATCGTTACAATGAAATCAATCGAAGTTGGACTAAGAAAACCAGATACAATTATTTGTTTTTACACACCCTTTCTTCTTGGCTACAGGTAATCTATGATAGAATGAAATTTTTAGCATAATTTCTACAGTGTTAGAATAGAGTGCATATGTTATTTATTATCGTATATCGAAACCATCTGCAATGTGAGAGATATTAGGTTCTAATTTCTATTCGAATATGTCAACACTGTTGTCAGATTATGTTTCTTTGGAGTTCGTTATGTTGAATATAAGATTTCACTGTAAACTATGTTCCTCATTATTATATAGTTATCCAAAAATAAACAAAAGCCTAGATAATTCGTACATATCCATTCGAATGAATCAATTTTCTACGGTTGACCTAGTTATTAGGAAATAGGTTCGTAACATTTATACGATATTTAAATAATAATTTAGTATGTCACCATCTCGATTAATGGCAATCATGGATCCATTATTAAATACTGGTTTTCTCTGGCGTTGCCTTGCTGCCTATGCTGGCATTAAATCTTCTGATGATGAATTTGAAACTGTGGCAATGCCCAATCTGGATGATACTACAGCAGAAAAACAGCAAAAACTGAATAATATAGCATCATCACCCGGTCAAACTGTACCTCAATCGGATAATAATTCTTTGCCTGAACAAGTTCCAAACCGTGCAGAATATATTCGAGGAGATTCCTACTACTCTCGATTAGGTACGTTCAGCAAATTGTTTTCTTTCTTCAATATATTTTATTTCACAGGTGATATAATGGGTTTACGTCAAGCATATCTTCTTCGAAAATTAAGAGAATCAACCTTACCAAACAATCCATATATGTCTCCATTACGTGCGTCAGATGATACTCTACGACAATTTCCAACCACATATCTTGTTGTAAGTTATAATCGTTTAAAATTTCTTAAGATTCTTTTAGTCGTACTTCTTCGTTGACATCGTCGATTTGTGCGATTAGTTTTGTGTGAATTTTGCTGCTATTTTTGTAAATACCTCAATATTTCAGGCATGCCATCAAGATCCACTATTGGATGATTCGATAACATTTGCGCGGCATTTACGCTCATTATCAGTTGAACATCATCTTGTCATTGTACAGAATTTAACACATGGTTTTCTCAGTTTTTACAATGCAAATACAGATTGTAAAAAAACAGCAGATCTTATTATGAATGATTTAGCACGAAGATATAATATCGGTGGCCCATTGTTTCCATCATCGTCGTCAACAAAGAAAAAGAAACGAAATAAAAAAAACGCTTTAGCACCATTAACAAATCCAATTTTTCCATTAACAAGAACAACAACAGCAACAGATAGTATCCGTGAATGAATCTTTCGATATTTTTTTTTATTTATTTTTTGTTTTTGTTTTTATTTAAAACGGAAAAGAAAAAGAAAACATTCTATTTTCAATACGAATAGTAAAATGATCTTCTTTTTTTCTTTCTTTTTTCGGTTGTTATTTTATTTTTTAGCCCTGCGCCCGAGGTAAGCTATTAAAATAAATAATTAGCCGCTTATTCTAAACAAAACTCTCTTTCTTTCGAGATCCGTTCATTGATGATAATGTTGAATTTGCACGACGACTACGCGATCTCAATGTTTCTCATCATCTAAATGTTGTCCACGAATTTCCACATGGATTTCTTGATTTTGGCTTTGCAGCAGCAAATGTTGCAGAATATAATATCGAGATCATAAATATGATGCTCAATATCCTTAAACAATCAGCATCGACAAGTGATGCTATCGCTTCAGAATCTAATCATACTGACTAAAAATTTTGCATTTTGATTTTCTTTCTTGTTTATTTATTCTTTGGTTGCAATTTTTCAATAAAAAAATAATAATATAGACACGCATTAACGTGGATAATAGTTATATATTGGTTGATTTGCATAGGGATCTGGACACAGCTGGACATATGTTAATGCTTCTTGATAGAGAGTATAGCCAGGTGGTGGAAGTTCTCCAACGTAGGGTACTTGAACATTGCTGAAATGATCATCTTTGAATATTTGCCCGAATCTACGAAACATGTCCATGCCGAAAGCAATGTGATAATATTAGTAATGATGAAAAATAGAAGTGATTAATTTGCCAATTTATAAACAAAAACAGAAGTGTGTATTTAGGCGAGAGAAAAAAAAATTGCTTTCATTTAGCAAAAGAACCAATCATTGTTAGCGAGAAAGAAAAGGCAATAACTAATATTCAGACGGGAAAAACACTGTACCGTTTTTTTTCTCTCTCTCTCTCTCCTCTTAGATACTTTATTTGAAGGACACATATAAATTAATTATTTAAACTATCGCTTATTTTATTCGAACAGACACATACATGATAAATCAATAGATGTAATGAGTTAAAATGGCACTAGCTAGCATAAAACATCAGTCGGTTCATTGAATTTATTTGATTGACTACTGCCATCTAGTAAAATCGTATTGGACACGTATATATATATATATATAGTAATGAGTAAATGCTCAGCATATGAAGCTAACTTGAGTTATTGTGTATTGTTATATTCAATCGTACAGATAGATTTTTTTGATAGTAGTTTTTGTGTTTTTGTCGCAAACAAAAATGTTTACTAATGACAAACTTTTAAATCAACAAAATGGTGATTCAAATTCGGTAGTTAATAGCGATTCTCATTCAATATCTAAACCAACAATATCATCAAATTCCAAGCGTGATTGGGTTTTATTAAATGTTGGTGGTAAACATTTCATGACAACTCGTTCAACATTATCAAAAGAAGAATCATTTCTTTGTCGTCTTTGTCAACATGAACCTGATCTTAAAACTGATGTTGTATGTTTTCTTGTTTCTCTTCAATTAAATTAATGAGTCATATTGTTTGACTCTTTGTTGTTGTTGTTTTTTTTTATAAACAGGATGATAGAGGCGCGTATTTAATTGATCGTGACCCAAATTATTTCAATGTTGTGCTAAAGTAAGAAAAAAGAAGCATTTTATCTTCGATTATTTTTCTTTATTTTCTCTAATATAGTTATCTTCGTCATGGTAAATTAATCCTCGAAACGAATCTTGTCGAAGAAGGTGTACTCGAAGAAGCAGAATTTTATAATATACGACCGTTAATTGAACTTGTTAAAGAAAAAATTCGCGAAAGAGATAGGCGGAAATTCAATGATGTAAGTTTCACAAAACTGTTTACATAGAACATTGACATACGATAGACAACAAACAATCTCAAGGATGATTTTGAATTCAGTTTGAGTCGTGGGATGAGACTACATAGATACATTTCACATAACCCATATAGGATCTTCATATTTTGTTTTTCACGGAACAATGAGCAACAAATTTTGATCATGTGTTATTGCTCATATCTTTCGATTGTGCTTCGTTATTTTATATTGCGTAGTAAACAAAGATCGACTTTCCTATTATCAACATGCCAGGGGAATATCGCCCACGACATGATAATTGTGATCAAGATTGCTAAATATTTCATGATATGAAATTCCATTATTTTAGTGTGCAACAAATCGTGTCTATCGAGTAATACAATGTCAAGAAAAAGAAGTAACTCAATTAATGTCGTCCTTAAGCGATGGTTGGCAATTTGAACAGGTAATTGATCTACGAGAAGTAATTTCATATGCATCGCTATTTTTTGTTTTTGTCTTCGAATTTAGCTCATTGGTCATTCGCCTGTCGGCTCAAGTTATATGTATCCTGAAGGTGAATTTTTATGTATTGTTTCAAAACAATACGATCGAGGAACACGAGAAGATAACAATACTTGTGTATCTGAACGAGTTAAAGTAAACGAGAAAAATAATTCAATCAATTCCTAGATACGTTACAATTTCTTTATTTTAGATTCTACAAGAACGCGGTTCCCGCATGTGATGTTTTTCTTACTCAATAATTACAATTTTTTTTGTCCAATATTCTGTCACATTGTTTGTTTCTCTTTTTTTTTTTGTAAATATAGTTTTTTTACTCTGTGTGCATTAGCTAGTCATTCTTTTCTTTTTTTTTTCTTGTTTTTAATATTCTCTTACACTTACATTCTCAACGGACATATTACTGAATGAAATTGGTATCAAATACGCTTGTATGCATGGGATGATTTTTTTTCTTTTGATGCATAATATAAATTTTCATAAAGCATGAAAACAAAAAATTTACTCGTAGTTTGGTTTGATCGATCAGAAATAAGCTCACGTTATCAGGCGACCTATGACGTCAGGAAAAAACCAATTTCGCATTTTTCTTAATTCATGACTAAATATATGCGCTGCTTGTTTCTGTTCTTGCTGATTTAAGATGCAAAAACAAATATAACCCCATGACGACAATAAGGGTGGTTTTTTACTCTGCTTCTAATGTTGAGCAATACACGTTAATCGAACACGAATAAGTAACTAAATGCTATAACGAAATATTCGCGGTGACTGATGACATTGCAGTTTTTTTGCTTTCTTTCGTTTTTTAAACTGCAACCCGTTTTTAATAGCTTAGAAGAAAAAAATAGGCCTCTAACACAGAAAAAGATTCCCTGTTTGTTTTTTGGCCAATGGTTTATAAGAGTAATTTTGCAATTATTATATTTTTTTTTTCATCAAGATTGATGATGCAGAATAGCCGGAGAAAAAAAGAAACGATAAAAGTAGTTGTGAGAGAGAAAAAAGCATGAGTCATGACTTTGTCCCAAACCTATATAACGCTATAAGTTTAGTTTTATCGTGTTAGAAACAACCCTCCTTTTCAATTGCATCGTTTGCCGTCGAATTGCGAATTACCTTACTTCGTGAAATAAACGACAACAATGACTGGGCACTTCTTTGAAGGAGCTGAAAAACTATTGGAAATTTGGTTTCAATCAAGTAATAATAATTCGGGTACCAATAAAAGAAACAATGATTTACGTAATATTCCTCGGTAATTACCTCAGTTTTGTGTAGAATCCTTTGATTAAATATTATAAACGATTAAATTTCGTTTTGAAGGGATCTCATTGAAGAAGTATTAAATTTGGTGAATTGTAAAGTTCTGAAATACGCACAATCGGCTACAACCGACACATATGTATTAAGTGAATCAAGCATGTTTATATTTCAATCGCATTTTATTTTAAAAACATGTGGTGAAACAACATTACTTCATGCTGTTCAACCAATGCTCGCACTTGCACGCGACTATTGTGAATTCGATACTGTTGATGTAAAAACAAAAACGATTGACTGGTTTTTGTAAATAATTTTTAATTGAATTGTTTTTGCTTTTTAGCAAGTTTTCTACAGTCGTCGTAAATTTCTTCGGCCAGAATTGCAAAAAGCGCCACATTCAAGTTTCGATCATGAAGTATAAAATTTTGTTTTCTGTTAAATAATATTTTATCTTTCCTTGTTTAGGTAGCTTACCTTGATTCGATCTTCGAAGGTAAATAATGGTTCATCATATCATTGTTGACTTTTGGAACTTTTTTTTCTATCAAGGTGGTTGCGCCTACGTTCTCGGCCGTACAAATTTTGATTGTTGGTGAGTTTATACATGGTATTTTTATTTTTATTTTGGTTCATCGAAAACACACGGATATTTGCTATTTGTCAAAATCCCTTTTCCCTATGCAAGTGTGAATAGTATTAAATATCATGCTATTTAAAAATGAAAGCGTGCATGACACCATAGAAATCTCTAAGGGCACAAAGTACGTGATAGAATGATAATTGACGTTTTTGTTTTCGTTCTCTTTAGGTATTTGTATACACTTGATAAGACTTGTGCTGGAACAAAATCAGATCAAACATTAGAAATCATCATGACTGAATTAGATCCGGAAAAGATGAAAATTTTCTATCAAGAAAATACAAGTTCAGCTGCTGAAGCTACAAAAGTAGATTGATCCGCATAGAATTGAATTTCCTATTCGAATGTTTTCTTCGTTCTTTCAGAAAGCTGGCATTGATAAAATATTTCCAAATGCAAAAATTTTCGATTATCTATTTGATCCTTGTGGTTATTCAATGAATGGTTTATTACCCGATGGTCATTATTTTACAATTCATATAACACCAGAACCGGATTTTTCATATGTTAGCTTTGAAACAAATGCTTCATACAATCAGTATCAAGACATTGTTCATAAGATTTTGAAAATGTTTAATCCAGGCAAATTCACAACAACGATTTTTGGAGGCTCGGTAAGAAAATTCATAAATTCGAGTTTCTATTGTTTTTTGAATGCATTATTCGTTCATAGGCAGCAACAAGTCTTGATAGTCATCGTAAAATATTTCAATATTCTGGTTATGGACGCATTGATCATCAAGTTGTTTGCTTGGTTGATTATGACCTAATTTACAGCTATTATAAAAAGTATCCTAGCTGAGGATTATGCAACACCGTCTGCGTGTGTCGTCAAAGATCGAGCGACATGCATGCACGACAGAGTGTTGCATATAGAAACTCCAAAGCAAAACGAACAATGAAAATAATTAATTTAAACACTTATGTACAATGTCCATTATTGACTCAAATATATCTCAGAAATGATATGGTGATAGTAGATTTAATATCAAAGAAACGGATTAAGAAATTGAAGTACGGATTTCATCACAGTACGAAGAAGTATAGATAATATTTGTTCACTATTATATGGCCTTTGTAAATTAGTGTTTTTATGTAAATTGTTTTTCATTTTCTTTTTGCTTTTTGGATAATGTATAACAACAATTATCGGAGGCAACATTTCAAATAAGAAGAAAATAAATAATTGAATATAGGTAAACTAATTTATTGAATTTGCTTAGGAAGATAAACGCATAACTAATGTAAGAAAGAAATTATTTCTTGAATTGTTTTTATTTTAAGAATTGAATAATTTTCTAACTTTCGACTTGCTGAAAACTTTGTGNAAAAATGTATCGTTTACAACTTACTTCTGCCAGCTGATATATCTAAACGACAGAGAATAATACCAAATATTAAAACGATTAATAGACAACCACCGCCAACCATTAAAAGTCGTGATGCTTTTTCAAAACCTAAATAAAACAAAGATATATTTGAAAATGTGGTATAAACATAACGGAGACATTGTTCGGAAAACTCCAATAAAGTTAATGATGCTTGTGAAAATAGCCTGAAAGCAATGCTAACAGTAATCTCTAGTATAATTAAGAAAACCTGTCTACGTAGGGGAGTTTCATAGACTCATAGAAAAGGTCTTTCAAGGACATCATATGTTTTCTTGAAATATGTGACTTCATAAGACTCACCAATCATTTCATTCGATGGATAAAATTGACGTTCAGGTGCATGCGCTGCTGCAGAATATGCTCTAGTGCTCATGGTTTATTTTTTGATTCTATATATTTTATAGTTCTGAAAGATTTGTGTTATCAGTTCGGGTATACAACGAGAAATGCGTTCGCCAACTCAAGTGATATTAATATGAAAGACGCGTTTGCAAATACATAGGTGCATCAGTTCGCTTTTTCTCTCTCTCTCTCTCTCTTCCGTTTATTGACTTTAGTATTTTTCCATTCTCCATTTTTAGTGCCTAGTATTCGCTTTTTTTTTTAAGTAGTCTACTATAAATTTGCTGCAACATGGATGCACCCCTCAATTTATTCTTTCTTTCCTTGTAAAAAATAACAAATAACGAAAAGAAAAGGCCATAGTGTATACATTGACGAGAGGATGAATATACTGAATAACAAGAGTCGTAATCAATGATAAAAAAAGGAAAGATATGCTCGTAAAAAGGAGCATTTCTTTTTTTCTAAATGTTTTATATGCTCGAGAATATATTTGCAATGTGAAGTTTCGCCAAATAAATAGTGACTTGATCGGTTGGTGTTCTTCATTCATGCAAAAGTAAACCGATAGAAATTCTATTGAATATAATGACGGAATGATCGATTAAAATAAATTCGAATCATACTGTGTCTATTTAAATTAATGGTCATTGATAATGGGTCGAATTTCATTTTGTACGTGATAGACATTTGAAAAAAACAGTTGAAACTTATCGTCTTGCCGTTTTCTGACTAGACACACAACTGAGAATGAGCTACAGACATTTATTAAGATGTAGATAATGAGAGGGAAAACAGGGAAGAAACAGAACACAAGAAAAAGTCAAGATTTAAAATGTTCCTTTATCCCAGCCCATCATGTTGCCAGCTATATTTGTAAATTTAATGTAGATTCGACTTGTTTGAATATTTAATTTTTCTTCAAAAAGACTCATAATTTCTTTGCTAATACTGGCTGTTTTATTCGTTGGTAGTCCAATTGACGTAAGTTCCATAACTGCCGCTGGATCATTGGTACCAGAAAAGAATAATTTTTGACCTGCTACGACATGAACAGCAACATAAGTTTCAGGTTTACCCAATGATTGTGCCACTTTTGCACTAAGTTGTTTAAGAAAATCATTTGTAATTTGACTATCAGCAACATTTGTTTGTACGGTTAGATACGGCATTTTTTTATGAACACAATCAGTGTTTCCAATGAAAATCTAAAAGACAAAATGCATTATTCTGCTTGGTACGCTTGCCATTGGAAACACTGAACACAATGTTAACCTCTTCTCTAATTCACTTAGGAAAAATATTAACCTATAGAATTCGAGTCCTTACTTTACCATCATCGATCTATGGTATTTTCTTTCATTTGATTGGCTGCTAAATCAAACGAATCGAATGCATATTTCGTTTTAGTTATGGCTGTTGCTGTTGTTATAGTTTTTCTTCGATACTTGTGGGAAGTATTGAAACACAAGTATTTCATTATTGTGGCCGGTTGTCGAATAAATTACTTACTTCGGTCAACATCATATAGAGTTTCTTACAAACGACTTTTTCTTCATGATATATCCAAACTAGGAAGAAGCGAATTTTGGCCCTATGCCGAATACTTTTGTGGAAGTAAAGACATCAATCAAAAGAAACATGATGCATTCCATGTAGCTTGGTTACATCATGTTGCTCATAATGATCATCATTGTGAACATTTCATTTCAAATTATTCTCAAATAGCTAAACAATTACGAAATAATTCAGAATTAGCTCAAAACTATTTAAGAGAAATGCCCGATGATGCTATTCTAGAATTGCTTGTTGACAATGTGGCTGCCACTCGATCGTACGAAGGATATTGGCCTAATGGGGAGAAAAAAGATGGATGGACATATATGACAAAATACTTTAATCATTATGTTCTTCATCCAAAGACTCGTATCAAATTTGGTGCTCTCCTTTGTGCTCTCGGTTATACTCAAGTATTACCTAATGAATTCGATTGGACACAAATCTATCGATCCGATATATCTTCTGATGATCGAATGAAACTTGCACAACTCAAAGCACTAGCAAACTGAATCAATTCGAACACATTTTTTAGGGTGTGATTAGCCCAGAAAGAAGATTCTCATCTAAAGAAGTTTTTTAACAACTCTAAAAATCTTAAGTCGATCAATATAAAAAAAGAAAAGAAATATGAAGTCAATTCTAGTTATTATTAAGTAAACATGAATGAACCCTGCACTAAACTGCTTTTATTTCATAGTTGCTGGCAGAAGAATCATACTTAGATGAGATCGGTTTGTGACTTTTTGGGTCAAATTGGGCTATACTAGGATATTCTCCAGTTGTGAGCGGAACTATACACAACATTCTTATAGATTTCAAATGTACGATCGCACGTATCTGAAAATGTATGTTGAAAAAGTGTTGGTATTCATTGCAGTATTTAAAATTTCACGATGATAATGATAATTTATTAACAACATCAACGCACTTTTCTCATAATAGTTTCTACTTTGCTATCTGAACGATACTTAAGATTATGGAATTCTGTATAATTTTTAAGAAGTTAATATTTACATTAAACGAAGGAAATTTCAATAATCAAAAACTACATCGATTTTCACTGANATATCCACTATTTTCTTGAATTTATTTCAAGATACACGATAAATTATTTTTTCAGTATATGCTTTGATCATGTCATGATATATTCTATCATACAAAAGACGAAATACTTATATAAAATAAACGGTTTGTGTTGAGTGTCATGAATAGTTGATTATCGATCTGTTATATTCCGTCTAATATGACTACTTTGCACACTGAAATTTTTCTTTATCATCATTTTTCGTCTACTCAAAGGTCAATATTTACATTGTTGCTATGTATAATCCTTCTTCCTAGCACTCATATTTAAAATCAACTTGGAGAAAAAAAAGGCGAAAAAACAGAACAGAAAGTGTTGTCAGATTGTAAAATGTAAGAAACAAACCATTTGAAAAAAAAGCAAGTGCACGACAGAAGTAACTGAAATTTTTATTTTCAATAATACGTTGCAACTTTCAAGGACACTCCGATTTCCAACATTTCACTGTGGTGAGTAAATTTTTGTTCAGTGGGTCTCATTAAAAACCAATGTTACCGTTCGATAGATTTTTGCATTTCTGATTATGAGGGAAAAGCTAATATCGTTGACTTTTTTTCTTAGTTTTCAATCGAAAAATTCTACCGATCAATTTATTCACAATTTTAAATATTAAATTTCAAAAAAACATAAATGGCTGCAAAATTTGTCAATTTTGATGAAGAACAACATACACAACGTTTTTCTGATATAGCGGGAGAACCTTGCCGAATGTTAATGCCTATTCAAGGCTATGAGAAAAAGCCTCTTGTTTCGCTCGAAGAGGCCGTAGAACCCATTGTTGAATATGTACC
>OENM01000243.1:19293-47934 GCA_900239745.1 Rotaria magnacalcarata
GCAATATTTTATTCATCTTTATTTAGTTTTGTTTCACTTATTTTTATGATTTTATCTTTGTTCATTGAACAGGAGATTTTTCTCTACAGAGCATACATTCATACAGAGAAAAAACAAGACTGCATTACAAAAGAACATTTGGACAACGGGCAATAATCAAGAAACACAACCGAATACGATTAATTTGAACATATTTGTTTTGTTCTAAGAAGAAAAAAAAAAGAAAGAGCCATAAATACAGGCCAACAATGAGAATATAAGAATGATTGTTTACACACTAAAAAATATGAGAAAGAAACAATGATTAGATGGGATTGATAGTAATGTACATGAGACAAAAAGAGAGCGCGACTAGCAGCACCGATTAATTCTTGTTTTGGCAAAGAAAAAATATTTAATTACACATCGGTAGTTTTAGACGATCCAGCAACAGTTACTGGTTGTTGAATTATATGCGACGATGTAGAAGTAGAGGCAGACGAAGATGAGCTTGTAGCACCGCATGATGAATCTGTTGATGGTTGTAAACCAAGACGTTTAAGTAGTTCAAGAGTTTTTTCAGGTTTCTTCATAATAGGTGGTGGAATCTTTTTACGATGAATTGGCTCAGGTGATGGACGAATTTTTTCAATAAAATGTGTTGTCGTCGTTGATGAAGAATTGGAACGTGATGTACGTGTTGAATCGTTCATGATAGTCAACTGTATTAGTGAATTGTTATTACTTTGATTTGATTGATGAACCGGCGAACTATTTGATGACGATGAAGATTTTAATGATTGATGTTCATTTATATTATTGTCAATAGATTTTGTTGATGGTGGAGTAATTAATCCACTTGATATAGGTAAATTAAGTACGAGATCAGGTGCATCAGTTTCTTGTTGTGATGATACACGTTCTTCTTGCTGATTGCTTGTCGATGGTACTGAACGAAAACATTGCGCATGACATTCTTCAACAGTGCGAATACCAGATAGAACTTCACGTAAGGCTGTATCAATATCAATGATTTGTTGTTCATTTGTTGATGTTAAACGTGACGATGATGATGTTGATGATCGCGAACGACAACAATCAGGTTTTGATTGTGATATTGGTGGACTTGGTGGTAGAACATCATAGATTGAACGTTGAACAGGTTTTTGACGACTTGAATTACTCGTGTTTTCATATGTATTTTCTTGAGATTCATCAGAATCTACGTCTTCATCGTCACCATCAATATCTGAATCAACTTCGATGATTTCGGTTTCTTTTGCTGTTTCTAGACGATGTTCATCGACAATAGATAAGTCAGATGCTTGACGAGAAACAGTAGGAACATCAAGATGATCAATTGATGATGTCGTTAAATTAATGGAATTGAATGATGATGCTGGATCGGGAGTGAGATTTAGTAATGGTCGATTTTGAATTGGAGCAGACTCTCGGCGTCTATAAAAAGAAAATAGTCAATTTTTTAATTTTTACAAAATTAATAATTTCATTAGTTTTAATTAAGCGCGTATCAGTCCATTCAAAAAATGTTGATGAGAGAACAAAGTGACCTGACAGTCAGCGTTTAAATGTACACGCCAAGGTGATTCTACCAGAAACCTAAAACATTTGTCACACGAGTCTTTAAAACCCATTTATAATTGTTTCAATGTAAAAATCGATGACTTGAAAGTACAAAGATCATAGTTTGATGCTGAAAGTTATGAACAATTTTAGATTCCGGTTGGTCTAACCAAAATACGTGTACAGTTATAAAAAAAAATAGTCGTGAGTAATGTCTACTGGTTTATATGGCTGTTATGTCAGAAGCTTTTTTTTTATATATTTACGATATTAAATGAAGAAACACATTTTCGTTATTTATCATTCATTTGTTTCAGTTAAATGGTTAGTCTCAATGGTTGTTTACTCAGAGCTTTTGTTTTGTTCGAAATATTCTTAATAGAAATTATTTCTTTGCATCTTATCATTATAGTGTTCTTTTCTCTTATACAAACCTTGTTTTCAGTTTGATGTAGCCGTCAGGAACATATCCCGACTCATTTCCACCAGCTAAACAACCTTGCCACCATTCCTGATTCATTCGTTTAAAAATATAAATAATTTGATTCTTTTTAAATGATAATTCTTTTTCAGTTCTTCCAACATAATCAAACAATGCTACGGCTTCGATCGTCTCCACTTCTAAAAATATCAAATAGCCATAAAACAAAATAAATGAATATAATTCCATGAAGACGTAATTTAAAAGAAAAAACATGCACGCACGCAGGCACAAACACACGAAAGGACGTGTTATATGTTTGAAAAATAAAACGGGAAATGCCGAATCCATGCTAAACATGCTCGCTCGGTCCAAGGATCCGCTGACATGAATTGCAAATAACATCTTTCTTGCTCTCAATAAACTCTGTTCTATTTTTTCCTCATTCTTTACCAAACATCAGTCTCATTCATTAAATTTAAATCTTCAGTGCAATAATCGGAATCTTGTGAAGCTATAAATATGTTAAAAATAGAAATATAGTTATAATCAGTTGTATTTGTTTTGCTCGTTGTTCATATATTTATTCTTACCGTCATCACTTGGTGATCGTCTTAATGATCGTTCACTGATTCCTTCATCATCTTCATCTTCTTCACCATCACTTAAAGCACAAGAAAAATTTAATTTCCAATCGAAACTTCTACTTTTCGATCATACATCGTAACTGTAATTGCAAATTTTTCATAGACAGGTCCATGACCATCCGATGGAAATACTTCTTCATGATGTGTAATGATTGTTCGTATGAGTTCAATTGTATGTGTTAAATATTGCACTTGATCTTTATCTTCAGGTATTGGCATTAGAGTTGGCGCTAAACAGCTAGCTAAATTAGATGCATCCATCATATTTTCATCCGAATATTCGGCAAGACTAAAACAAAAGAGTAATAAAATAGTGTTTCATCAATAGAAAATCTTCATTTCTTACTGATTGAGAAAAGCAAAAAAATAACGCATAACAATAAAGATTGGACGAGGAAGTAGTTTCACAACTTCACATAGATTTTCAACACATTTTTCTTCCGATTCAACATCAACTAAAAAAAAGTTATTTCTGTTTTTAGAAACAAAAACAAATTTCTAACCTACCAATACACGAGATAAATGAATCAAACATATCCCGAGCAAATAATGGTTCTTTTAATTCTCGAAAATATAGCTTCAAAACGCCAGCTACAGAATTCATATCACGTCCAGTTATGTTAACTAAAGGATCTTCACCTTTTTCAAATGCTTCTTTAAATTGATTAATATCAACTTGTGCACCGGGTACGCGAAAAATCCCCTGTAAACAAAAACAAACAAATGTTTTTTCATTTATAAAATATTTCTATTTACCTGATTATGTAAACCAAGTCGATTAATCGCACTAACGCATGANGAAATAATTAACGGCACATGCTGCTGAGTTACTTGAATATAATCTAATAGTTTGCCACCAAATAACCGTGGACGACCAAGAATCGGAGCACGACCTATTTGTTTTGGTTTTATTGGACGACGTAACAAACTGAAACACATAATCCTATGTTATATTCAAACACAAAAATAGTAAAGATCTTAATACTTTTTATCTTCAACACTATTAGTGGGTGGTGCAGCACCTAATGCTTTCTGCATAATATCATGACGCGCTTGTAGACGTGCAATTAAATTACTACTTAGTGTATATTGTTTGAATTTCTAGGGAAAGCGAAAGTATGTAAATATATGTAAACAACTAATAATTACAAATACCTCGACATAATAATCTTCAATTTCTTTTCTTTTATCTTTTGAAACATTTTGTGGTAAATTAAGGTCTTTGAATAGATCAGATACATCGGAATTTTTAGTATTTATAAATTCCATTAATGATTGTTCTGTCGCTTCGATTGTTTTGAAAATCTATTAAAACAAACCCAATAAATATTTACATTTCTTCTGTACGATAACAGCTGTTCATTTAATTATTCTCGTCCTTGCCTAAAGCAATCTTTTCGAAAGTAATTATTTACATATTGACATCAATTTTCTACTTACCAGTTCTTGGTGTATATACTTTAAACGTCTCAGAATCAGAACACCATGTAGAAGTACTCATTTCAGTAGTATGAGAAAGTTTAAAGAAATCCTCAAAAGACGTTTTTACAGTTTAGTTTATTCAATCGATTAAGTAAACTTCTAGTAGATTGAATTGAAAAACAAATATCAACTATACAAACCTCATCATTTTCTGTTTTTAATCCTGCAAGTCTATTTTGCATTTGTATAAAACGTGATTGCATTTCGTCACGTATTAATACTTGAGCATTAACAGCTGATACTTCATCACCTTTATGTGGTTCAAATTTGATTTTTTTTGGCATCGTGAATATGTTTGTATAATATTCCAAATATTTTTGTTTGTCCGTAACTGTATCTAAATCACCAATCGCTCGATTTAATGTTTCAATGGTTCTATAATCGACGAAACAAAAATATTCTCTTTCTTCTTATCAATTAAGTAAACAACAATTAACATACCCTTGTCGACCACGTTTTATATTTTCGTGTGCTGATAAATACATTTGGATTGTTTTAGCTATGGACGTATGAAAACCAAAATTCATACAATCAATTAAATCTGGTACATCATCCAAACAATATTTTTTCAAGGCAGCATTCACGGATTCAATTGTCATGAGATAATCATTACGTGCTTTAAATGCTTTGACTTTTGTTTCCGTATATTTTAGTTGTCGCTAATATTAAAAAGAATTGAGTTAAAAATCTTTTTTAGTTCACGTTTTTACTTTTTCAACTCGCTTTTCCATAGTTTTTTGTTTTTTAGCACTTTTTATTTTTGCAATCTGTTGTTGAATACTGCGTAGTTTTTGTTCGGCTTGTTTACTTTCACTTTGATATTGATGGTAGGTTTTCAACGTCTAAATAAACAAGCACATGTGTAATCAACATGTTTGAGAAATCAAAGATAATAAATAAATCACTTACACTCTGTAATTCATTAAGTACTTTATATATATCTTCATGACTACCTAAGCCAACGGATTTACACTGGAAAACATTTAGAAAATAGAAGAAAAAAAAACTTGTCATTCATCATTTTTACTTTTGCAAACATTCGTCTTGTATCTTCAGCTATTTCATTAAATTTATCATACATATATTTTCCACAAACATCAGACATTATTGTATGATATTTAACATGAGTACGAGTATCTTGAACAATAGTATCCCATAGTTTATATATCGAATGAAGAATCCAACTTTCTCGTCTAAGTAGTAAGCAAAAAAATAAAACAGTAGTATTAAATTTTAAGTAGAAAAACGTGATATCTTACCGTGCTTTTTGTGTACGATGTTTTTGACCTATTTGTTTATGTAAATTATCGAGATTTTTAGCGTAATCAAGTTCAACATCGGCACGACGTTTGAAATATTCTTGAATTTCAGCAAGAATTGATAACTGTGTATCAATACGTTGTTCCAAACATTTTAATTGTTCAGTTAGTTGAAAACGAATTTCTAATTAACAACAAAATAAAAAAAGAATAAACAAATAAATTAGAAGTTGAGATTCATTTCTTTTGATCTGATAATCCTACGAAGTCTATAACGTTCAGTTTGTTTTCGTAATAAAGTTATTTGTGAATTAGATGAACGGCGTAAGCTATTTTTTGTTGAAGCCACTCCACATGCATAGTTCACCATGATAGATAGACAACTATATTCTAATTGTTCGTTCGTGAGTCTGCATGATGATTGAATGAGCGAATGAATAAGGACTCTTTTTCTCTTGTTCTTCTGCTCAACGACGACGACAGCTATGTTGAAGCTTAATGTATCACTTTATGTGTATGTCTGCCCTCCAACAGAGTAATAGCAAACATTTGTTCGCATAGATATGAACGATGAAAGAGGAACAACGCTATATTCCAATGTGAGGCAAGCACATTCAACATCACCGAATCGGTCAACGTTCTTAGTCGTAGTTATATTTTTTTCTTTTCTTCCTTTTTCTTTTTTCCTCTTGTGTCTTGTTCATTAGAAATATGATACCTTTCTGTTCATTTTATCGTTTGACTTCTTCTTTATTTCTTTTATTAATGAAAATAAAATCTATGTAATGATAAAATTTTGATATTTCTTTGTCTTCTAACTGCTAAATTTGAAGTGATAATCATATCAGATCATTTTTTATTAAGAAAAATTCTATTCTATAATCTCATCTGAAACAATATTTATGCGTGATTGGACAAGTCCTTAATCGAATATTTCAATAATGCCTTCAGGCTTCATGGGATGTCATTGACTTCTTACAATTATAATCTTTTCTTTCTTATGATTTTTGACGTTTTCTTGATGAAAATTTAATTCATATGTATTTCTTTTGTTTTTAACATTGAGTAGCTGACTTCAATTCATCGTCATCATCATCTCTGATGTCAATGAAGAATAATAACAAGGCTCCATATCTTATACACGCGTTGTTGATATACAATATCTCGAATGAGTAGAGATACGCATTCATTTATATATATACTATCATGAGAGAGAGAGAAGGGCGTATACACATTTCGCCCTTTCGAACCTGATATCCTCCTACTCATTTTTATCCCTAATAATAGAAGATCAAATGACAATAACTTTTACAAACCTTTAACAATTTGATCAAATTCAACTAAAATTTGTTTTTCTTTCTTATAGTATTTTTCAATAGGTTTATCTTCATTAAACGATGCTGGTGATGATGGCAATGATATACTAGATGTTAATGGTAATGGCGGAGGTGGTGGTATCAGGCATTCTAAATGGGACGTATATAATACAAGTGAAGTCGAGCTCACTGTATTCGACTGACTCTTTGTATTCATAGTGTTATTATTTGATTCGGAAGGAGTCGACATTACATCTAGAAATAGAACAAAATATAATTAGTCAAAATCTAATGAACGAAAATAAACGACAATAATCTTTACATGTCGCTCAATCTTTTTGCTAGATGTGTTTTTTTTTGATTATCAAGGCAGAAAAATAGACATGATAGACAAAGAAAAATAAAAGACATCCTATAGAAAACTATTTAGAAAATGACAAAAGGTGGTAATGACTTTTTTCTCTAATCTCGTGCTATTGTACTTTCTAAGGCGACGGCTGCTAAATAGTGATGACTAAGAAGTACCCATGTCGACAAATGAGAGAACAAGGAAAAACGCTCTGTGATATCTTCATTATGAAAATACAGTTTTAGCGACATTCTCAACGAACAGGCAATAAGAACCGAATAAATAACAACAACAAACGACTAGTCGGAACAACAGAGGCGGTAAAGTCAGTAATAACACATATTTGTGCCATTGTGTACATCTTCTTGCCGCTATCGTTGCCATCTTCAATGTAATTACCATACGTCGTTGGACCGTGCCTCGCCTATCTGCACCTATGTGTCTTCAGATATCTATAGATACGTACGTCCATACATATATATATATATATGTGTGTGTGTGTGTGTGTGTGTGTGTGTCAACGACAAACACCAACATCAAGGACAAGCAGTTGTCGTGATGCTGTCAAAGACCTAAGAGGCAGAATACGATGCATCGTTCTCGTTGTCTTTCATCATCAGCAAAACTCTAAATAATGATGATGAGACCGAATTTAACGAGAACCAATAATAATGTCGATGTCAGCTTAGTCCAAGAGAGAACAAGTTCGTGATGATAGCACGAACTATTTTAATTATGATTTGTCTAAGTATTTATTTTCTTCTTACAGAGAACTATCATTCTTCGTATAATCAAAACTTTCGCAGTTTTTCTACGCAAATAAAAAGCAGCTAATTGAGTATGATGGATGTAATAAATTATATGTAAAAAGAGCACGAATATCAACTATTGATCATTCAATAGATATATTATATTCATCTAAAATAATCAATGCATTATCTTTGATAGATAGAGTTTTTATGCATCGATAAAATGTAGATTTCTGACAGGTACTGACCCACAAAACGCAAAGATACATGTATATGACAATAGAGAAGAAGAAAAAAAATGGATCAGCCAAGAGGGAAATCAATCGATTCTTTTCTAACAGGAAACGCTCTTTTGTTTCTCTTAGACAAAAGAATACAGTAGCCTTACATTTTTTTTCCACGTTGATATGTTGTAATTGATCAATCGGAAATAGATATGAATTGTTGGGCGATTAATAAACAAAAGAAACGAAGAAAAAAAAAGAATGTCAACAAGATTGAAGAATATATTGACTCGTATTTTAGATGAACTGACTAGACAAAGAATTTATGTTGATTCGTCAAAAAATTAGCCATCATGATTTTCCATGTTATGGATAGACGTACGCTTATAATTATATTTATGATGCTGACATCTATTGAAGATGGGAAAAAACCAGAATAATTAAATTTTATAATATCATTGTAAAATGTTTCATGTTAGATCTATTAGGTTTCATCGAATCGGATAAGCGAATAAATTGAAAATTAAAAAATGTGTTCACCTCGAAATCAAAATCGCATAAAATCACGTTCTCTCTTCTATAACAATTATTTAGTTACATACCTTATTTAAGAAGTATTTTTTTTGTGCTTCTAGTAAACATCGATATTTATATAATTAAGCCATAAAGATTTCACATTTCATTATCATGATTTTCTTCTTAAAACTCCTCTTCTAGATTAAATTTTATGCTCCAGCATTTATTTAACAATCATAAGATTGTATAAATAGAAGAGTACTCGGTTTGACTTGTACTTAGACGAGTGCTAGTGTCTTTTTTTTGTTGTAGTTGCTCTTCGCAAAAAATCGACTAAAACCACTAATAGCAAAGAATTCTACATCGTATGAATACTCAGATAAATAAAACCATTCTTAATTATTTGCTTCTTCCGTCCATCTCTCCTCTTAGCTAAAAGTATCTGTCTTCTAACTGACTGTCGTTTATCGCTCTGCTATTGTTGATGCTCTCTGGATTTTGAATATAACCATTCTTTCACGGAAATGAAACAATATATTGACAGACAATGTTTGCAATGATAAGCACATAGCTACTACTCAAGAGTTTGATATTTTTCATATCAACTCAAGATAGGAAAAAAGTATTCTCTAGAATGTTTGCTAATCGCGATAGGCTGCTGAAATAAAAAAAATAAAAAAAAAGATTACTCTATGTTGATTTGTTAATCGATTAGAGTTTTGCAAAATGAAAAACAAATTTTGTCGCAATTAGAGTTCTGAAAAGATCCAAAAGAGAAACCATTATAGTTTTACCTGAATTTGTTCTCATCTTTCTCATGGTTTTTCTAAAAGAATACAACAAAAATATATTTCTTGTTTCTGTCATATATTTTTGTTCTAACTGTAGCTGCTGATGAACATAATCAAACTGATTTAATTCTAAGTTGCACTCATTCGCTAATATGCAAAAGTAAAAATAATGAGTTTATTTTTGTGCGTTTATAAATGATATTATTTCAGAGAGTAATAATCGTGCAATGCAGGATAAATACGAATCAAGTTTAGGAGAACAATCATCACAATTATCAGTAGTTTATTTGGCGTAAAGAGTTCAAAGGAAAAAAGAAGATGTATCATCGATGTTTTCATAGATACTCGTAGGGATGAGCAGTTATTGTTTTAAATAAGACTTTTTCTCTCTGAAAAAGATGTTCGTTTCTGAGGTCATCCTTTTGCTCCTCGGTAATATAACACAAGTACGAAACATAGGAAATTATCTATTCAAATAGAATTCATGACTACATGTTTTCATAGTTACTCGCAATATAATCTTATTGAATTATGTGACAAAGATCCTTGCTCAATTAAATATAATTGTTCTTATTGCATACTTTTTACAGTGACATTTCAATTCTGTAGAAAGGAAACTTCCGAAAAATAATTAACGCATGAAACAGCAATTTGTAGGAAACTTCCGTCATTATTAGCTCGTATGAAAAAGATTCTAGCGATATTTTTATTAAAATACAAACTCACATATGAAAAAAAAATAGAAAAATTTTAATTAATATATTAACTTATCTATGTAGGTTTTTTTTCGTATGATTCAGTAAATAATAGATTTAACAACAAATTAGTTTTCAATATACTAACTATTTCCAGAAACAGGATAAATTCAGCTGACAAAAGTATGTTTCCTGTACTTCAATTTGTCCTTTTACAAGTATACTTGCTCTTGCTCTTAAGTACCTAAAGCGTACTTGGTATTTGATATAAATATAATATACTTTATGCTTAAAGTTGAGTGTCTCTTAGAAACATTTCAAGATCATTGTTACATCATCTAAGCAATAATTAAAGCTCAATAAGAGTTTTTTCTTCTCTCATATACTCATAGCTTAACGTGATGATATTACTTAAAACTATTTATATTTATCCTTCGAGTTTATTCAAAATTATGATGCTTGTTATCATAGATAAGTATAGCTCTTGATGAGAAAAGAAAAAATTTACATGCAATCATATATACGTTCTACAAGTGCAGGCATATCATGACTCCACTAGAATTATCGAATTATTGACAGTGTATGTTTAAAATATTGTTGCAATATAACATTTATGAAAAATTTCTTGAGTGTAATCTCTCTGATCTGTTTTAATTGTACGTATATGAAGGATTCATTTCATATAGAAGAGTTTGAAGAAAATATTGAAGTACTCAGAAAACTACTTTAATTGTTATTATTGCCTTGTATACAGTGAGAAAATGAGCAGGGTGATAGATGAATGTGAAACACTGCGAGTAATAGAATAATAAATCCTTTAGATATATGCATTGATGCTAAATATTTGAAGTCAATTAGAATAAATATGGATATCACGTAAAAATGGAATCTATAATTTATTTTTTTGTTTAAAATATTTCGACAAGTATCTAAAAGATGATGCTGAAAATTTGTCACCCAAGTAAATATAAATAAATAATGTATAAGCACACAAAATAAAAGCATCATTGTAGTAAAGTCAAAAAACAAATGTTTCATAAAGACTACGATATTGATCAAAGTCAATGACAATGATGGGTTACTATCAATTATGATTAGTTTACTGATTTCTATGATCGACTGAGTATCGAATTACAAATTCATATGTTTGATTTGAACTGTCATGAACATGAACCTCAATTTGCAAGAAGATACGATGAACTGGTCTAGACGCTCATTTGTTTTTACAGTGAGTTCTGATCAGAAAAATTCAAATAATTACATTGATATATTTAAAATATAAATATATTTACATTTACGACGAGCATTTTGTAAGCGTTGCAGTATTACATTTATCGACCAAATCATTACTGCCAATACATTCAATATAATATGGTAGCTACACGAAGAAACGACTTTCGTTCTATTTATAGATAAGTTAGATAAAAGAATTCTTTTTTTCTTCATCTCATATTGCTAATAGAGCGCTGTTATTATTGAGCTTGATGCCATTCATTTTGACAAAATGAATGATTCGGATATTTTTGTCCAAGAACAAATTGAATTATGATAGGATATAAATGAGAACTTTGATTACTTCAATGGTATCAAGTGTCTTTGCTGAAAATACAAAACAGTTTTACTATCTAATCGGATTCATATTTACGAAGAGGATCATCGATCTAAAAATATTAATTGTCTTTTCATTAGTCTGATTAAATCTCTATAACTCATTCAAATCATCAACTCCATTGAGAGTTGATAGAGTAGAGACGAGTAATGAGAATAGTTTCAAAATGAGTACGTAGATGATTTAATCTGCGTATGATCTCTAACGATATGGAAAGTACGACTTGAGATGATCCAGGAACACTATATATAATCTATAAAGACTTCGATTGCATGCCTAATGATGGGAATAATCAAAGAAATTCATTTTACGTTGTTGGCATTGAAGAGCCTAATGAATCGGAAGTAAATATTTGATTTACCTTATTTTGAAAGTTTAATGACTAATAAACATTTTTGTTGAATGCAAAATTTCAATAGAACATAAAATGATTGCTGTTATTCAAACGACTATTGAAGTTACACATATTGCATCAGATAGTTAACAGAAAATTATATTTCTAACTAACGATTTTTTCAGTTTATTTTTTTTTCTATAAACTGTTAAGTCAATCAATCATATGAGAAGGAAGTCTAACATATTCTATATCTATCTGTTGGAGGGGAAATTGAAATCGAGGGCAATTTAAATTTCCCCTAGGGGAAATTTTAATTTTAATCTCACCTAGGGCAAATTAAAATTTTTTGTATTTTTTATATAATTTTCGATTTTTCTGAAATAGGTAAAAATGTACTGTTTGTGTGATGGTGTGGGCGGATGTGAGTCTATATGTGACTGTGGGTGAGAGTGTGGAAGGATGTGAGCCCGTACTAATCAAACCCTCACCCTCACCCTCACCCGCACTTATATTGTGCATTCAAAGTGACTTTCTACAGCTACATCCACACAGATGATTGGCATTCGCACAAGCATTCCTGTCCGGACCTCAAGACGAATATTCATTTTTACCTATTTCAGAAAAATCGAAAATTATATAAAAAAATACAAAAAATTTTAATTTCCCCTCCAACATATATATGAGATTTTATCGGTTTGAATCAGTGATAAGTATTATCGACGTAATCTTTGCAATTAATGGTTCGTGCATTTCAGAAAAGAAAGTTCATGACATCAAAATACGTAGGAACACTCTGGCCTAATTTAATCATAGATATTAGCACTCTTTACTGACCGGCCCATCTATTGAATTACTTAAACGAAAATCAAGTAGTGCAACATATTCGATTACTAGTTATCAATTGACAAGAAATATTTGCGATCGTATAATAATGATGTATTTATTATTCTTTGATTTAAAGTTTAGTCAATATATATATATTTTTTTTTTTCTAATAAATAAGTATTTTAGGTTTTTTCCTCCATTTAGATTCGTTGTTTATTTAATATGAAAGACATTCAACCATATCGGGCGATGTCGTATTTTTATTTGTCATAACTACTTGACTATATAATAAGATTTGATTATCGATGTTCTTAGATCATCGTCGATCCTGTTTACAAAAACATTTTTCTAAATGATTGTTTGCTTGTCTTCCAGCATAAAAGCAAAGATTTTTTTTATGCATTAGCAATCAGTTCATTTTTATGAAAGATTTTGTTTTTTTATTCATTCAAATTATCAATCTATTGCGAATATCATATTTTCATCTATTTTTCTCAACATAAGATAAGAGAAAACAAATAGAAAGATAAATGATGCAATAAATAGAGCACATGAAAACTCAAACGAATCGAAAATAATTAAATAATCTATTTATGTTGATTTAGATACAGATGACGATGAGATATATTACATTAAGACATACTAAATATATTCTTATAAAACGTTGAAAGAATTTTCCAGTTTATCAACATATAGGAAATAGAAAATTTTTCTTAAACGCGGATATTAACAAAAAAAAAGTAATCTTTTCGTGTTAGATGTGCGAAAAAGGAATTGTTTTTATTCTTCACACTAACAGTATCTATCAAAGGAGAATCACACTTTAGTTTGACAGTAGAATCTTTTTGTACTTCTAGCGTCTGATTAGGCTTCCAAGCATGAATTCTTTTGAAATACTAATTGAAAAACCGATGATTTATTCATGCACATTATTAAAGAATTTCCTTAATATTGATGGTACAATGAAAGGTCGTAATGATACTAAATCAAGTAGAAAACTACGTGGTCATCTACAGAAAATGTCTGAATAAGCAAAAAGAAAGGAGAGAGAAAGAGACAGAGAAGGCTCAAAACAAAACTAAGTTAAACCATTAAAGAAAAGTGATGGCCTTCTATTCTATTAGTTTCTTCTAAGTTCTTGCTATTCATACTGTTTTACGAACTGGAATGAAAAATAAACATAAGAATCAACAATTCCTTCGATCATTAAACGGAATCTAGGGTTTCTATTTTATGTTTGTTTCTAACCAAAAAAGAAGCAAAATATATTTAAATGTAAGTATTTATGTATATCGTGCGTTTTAGTTACTTGAGGGTGACAGCAGTTATAATGAATTGATCTGGGTGAATAAATGAAAATAGAAATCATCGAACAACAAAAAATGAATGACTGTTATTTGTCATCGAATGAAATGAATAATACTTGAAACTCCTCTTGACAATTCGGATGTCGTTTTCGGTGTCACTCTTTCGCTCTGACTTTCGTTGTCTTTTTTTCTATTGAATAGTATTCTGGATATGAGAAAAAAGAGATCAAGAGTGTCATAATGAAAACATCAAATAACAAAACGGGAGAAAGAGTTGGGAGCACCTTCAACATAAAATAAAATAACAGTTCCAAGCTGTTAGTATAAATTGAATACAATAGCTAGAGCTATTAGAATATGTAATTGGTAATATGATGATACGAAGCGTATGATGATAAAGATATTTCTTCTGTTTTCTTTTTCTTAGTCGATAATTACTGAAACGACTGGATGAGCAGAAATTGGTGTGAAGGAAAAGCTGTGAAAGAATAAAATATTAGATGAAGCACGAGAAAAGAGAAAAAATTCACTCGTTTTTTTTTACTTTGTCAATCCTTTTGCTAGTCAGTGCTCGTCGACTTACCTTCTTACGAATGACAAACTCTAATGTCAAACGCGTCCTCATCAAAAAATTGAGCTGTACACGTTTTCCTTTCTGGCTCTTTACATTATTCATTTCATATATTTCTGCCTAATAATAATCAACTCTATCCTATTCTCTCGTCTTTTCATATTTTTAATAGTCTTTATCTCTTCTATTTATAAGTGTGATGAATAATTTGAATTTTTTCTCGCATTAGAAGACCTCCTTCTGTTACTGTGCACATCTTGGCATAGAACAATACCGATAGCAACAACAAAAAACAGCAGCCCTCTAGAATTTTACTGTTTTTTTTTTCATATGTAAACGCGCGCTCGAAAAAAAGAAAAAGAAAATTTCCATAAATGCTGACGTTTTGAATCTGTTCCCTTCAACGCAGTATTGTGCGAGTGTGTGTGTGTGTGTGTGCAACAGTCAGTGCAAGCATCCTTTACTTCTATACACGCATCTATACAAGAGAGAAAACGACAACATCAACGACACGACAACATTACAGAAAAACGGAAAAAAAAGAAGACGAAGAAGAAAAAGAAAAAGAAAAGCTACACAAGTAACACAACGATCATCATCTTCACTATTATTATTATTATTGTTATTGTTATTAATATCAATTTAGTAATTAAATATGAACAAATTGAACCATGTCGATTCCTCTTCATCAGATGCTAAACCGGAAAGTTCATCTATGACTACAGTTAATATACTTAGTCGTCTTCGCATAGCCACTGAACAAGTTCGATACATTCAGTCCAGTTTAGCTGACAATGGTAAATGATAATCACAAGACTTTTTCTTATATATTCGACTTTTCATATTAGTTGAGAAAGGACAAGCAAAAAAAAGGAAATAGAAAATTCTAAAGTCATGAAAAGAGTATCAAACTAATCTTTCTATTGAAAGTTGAATTAAAGAAAAAATGATACAGAGTTTTCTTTTTGCTCTTTGAATTTACTATTAGCTGTTTTCTAGGTCTATCTGATCAAGTGGACATGTTAGATAAAGTTGGTAAAGAACTTGATGGTATGTTGTTAATAAGATGTTTTTTATTATTTTCTTCTTCTTTATCTTATCCTCAAATTACAATTGAGAAAAAAAAAGAAAGTCTTCTCTAACACACAAAAAGAATGAATGGTTTCAAGCATTTTTCTTCTCGTTTTCTTTTCAAATCGAGTATATAAATAATCATTCGAAATATTCTATTATTTTTCTTGTTTCAATCGAAATGTCTTTTGATCTACTTTTCTTTTCAACAATCGACCTTTATGAAGGCATCGGAAAGTAACAATGAAAATTTCAACGAGGATTTATTTTTAAGGAATTCTGTTTAATTTGGGCGATATCTTTTCCGATGATACAAGACAAAGTGAAATAAATATTACATCACATGATGGTCAAATTAGTAAATGGTTAGAACAAACATTTTCTTCAAAACCACAGCATCCCCCTAATAGAGCTGCAGCTCGTTTTGAATCAATTAAAGCTGTTATTCAAGCATCATCTTTTGTCAATGCTTTACAAAAACAAGTACGTCAAAATGCCAAAGAACGCCTAACTACCGTACTTGATTTACCTGTTGATATTTGTAAATTAAATTTATGGTCATTTAATATGATGGAATATGACGAGCCATTGGTCTTTTCGACATTACTCATATTTGATGCACATGATATCATATCTCGCTATCGTATTGATATTGAAACGTTGAAAAATTTCGGTCGAGCTCTAACCGATGGCTATCAAAGTACGTAGAGAGAGAGAGAGAGAGAGAAGCAAATTCAAAAGAAAAACATAATCTTCTATGTCTATAGAATATCGAGCTCCGTATCATAATGATTTTCATGGAGCTGATGTACTGCAAACAACACATTGCTTACTAATAAAAAGTAGTTTAATGAACGTTTTTACGCAGACGGAAATAGCTGCATTAGTAAGTTAAATTAAATTATTCGCTTTAAAAGTTGTATTTTTTTTTCTCTGTTCCAATTAGTTATTTTCAGCTGCTATTCATGATTATGAACATCCCGGTTTAAATAATGGCTATCTGGTGAAAACAAAAAATGATTTAGCTTTAATTTACAACGATTTTAGTGTACTAGGTAAAATAGTAGAATCTAACTTACAGCGTCTTTATTTTTCGTATGAATGTATACATGTCAAGATTGTCCTTTGAATATAAAAGGCCAAATGATTTTCGTAGCATATGCTGCGATTGAAAAAAAATGAATAGAGACAAAAATTCTATTATTTTCACTGTATGACATTGATTGTAAAAACAAAACAATGAAAGCATAGGGTCGTATATAGTTTTAATATTAAGAGAACAAAAACGAATTCAAGAGGAAATTGAGAATTGAGACTTTTATTTAATATTTCGTTTGTCTCTTGGTTTTTTTGGGAACAAAATTAATTGATCCTGTTAGATTTTGTTAACGCGGTACTTTATATTTCTGTTGTTTACAATTATCAATTTCTTGAAATTTGATATTCATCAATGAATATTTATTCTTGAATATTTTGAATAATCTAGTGAATGTCTAAGAAGATAATACGAAAATTCGACAACACATCTATCAATGTAATGACTTGTTTTGTAAACAAAAAGTTTTCTTAAATCTACAACGAGTACATGAATTTTATCGCTTAATGTGATCTAAAATATACGAAAATAGAGAATTCATCAATCATTGATAATGATATTCTCAACATCTATATCATCATTTGATCGAGAGACTTCATAGTAAGGGAAAAAAATGGCACAACTTTTGAATCGTAGCTAAAGTTTTAAGCAAAATTCTAATTGAGAATATTCATAAGCAACAATTTGACATTGATTTTGTAATGTTTATGAGCGAATTTTTAATTGAGTCTGTTCGTCAGTAAGAATATCTATTTAAGGGACAATCTCCTTTTAAGCTACTAATGAAGAAATGTTCACCAGGCAATCTCAAGAGTTTCAGGCCACATGAATCTCATTCAGTATAGAATATGTCGTCGTCGACTTTATATTCTTGAGTATTTTCCCTGCAGGAGACACATTAGAATAACAATTTTATAAGGTGGCCTATTTTCTCAACTAAAGATTCATTTAATAGAACTGAAAGTTTTTTCTTTTGATAGAAGACATTGTTCAACTGTTCTGCTTCTTATTTTTTTTCCGTTCAAACAGAAACCCTGAAAATGAAGTGAACATTTTTGAAAGAAACCATACTTTTTCTTATAAACTTTAATTCAAAAACTAGTCGTAGTATATCATAACTTGAAACCTAGAGGCTAGGCAGCCTAAATACTTTAATTAGAAGAAAATTTTTAGCTCGATTATGTACGCTATTGTTTAAAAAAGACACTAAGGCGATTTTCTCTTCATTGTTTGTAAAAATAGCGAATTCTTGAAATAAACTTCATGCACAGAAGCTTACGTAGCACAGAAAAAGAAAAGGTAAACCAGCTAAAAATATTCTATCAGGCAGAGGAAACAATTTTCTTCCTAGTTTTTAACATATTTTGAATGCTGTTAACGACACGGATAATCTTTTAACAAAAGAAAGAGATTATTTTACAATATTTTTTTAAAATTATTCTACAAAAAGAACAAACACGCTCGGCTAAATTCTCAGATAAAATTACTGCATACATATATATATATTCGTTATTTGTTGTATTAGAAAATCATCATGCAAGTTCCATATTTAAACTTCTACGTGATAAACGTCATAATATTTGGTCGAATATGGATAAAAATGAATATCGAACCTTTCGTTCGTTGGTTATATCACTCGTTTTAGCAACTGACATGGCAAATCATGCTTCATTAGTTGAACGAATGTCAACATATTTCTTTTTCAAAGAAACAAATTCAACTACAGCATTACCTGATTCTAAAACTCTACTACAGACATTGTTACATGCAGCCGATATATCAAATGCAACGAAGCCGTGGCCTATTTATGTACAAGCAGTGGAAAAAATAATGGAAGAATTTTTTATTCAAGGAGATCTAGAAAAACTCTATTGTGAAGATGATAAACCTACATTCGATAGAAATTCGACCGATATTGTTCAATTACAAATGAGTTTTATAACACATATAGTTAATCCCATAGTTAGTTTGACTCTTTTGTATTTAGTTAATGAAAATTAGTTTCTCATTTTTAGTTTGATGTTCTATCAAAAATTGTACAAATTGATTCTCTTGATCGTAAACAAAAAGAATCATCATCGGCCACAACAACTATATTACCATGGCAGTATGATTTACAATTAAATTTAGAAACATGGAGACAAGTAGCAAAAAGTGGTGACGTACAAAAATTAATTATAGATAAAAAACCGTTAAAATTAGATTTCATATACTTACAAGAATATGTGGAAAAAGCTGAAGGAATCTTGAAAAGACATTCACAACATGATCTTTTACTCACTTGTACGTTCACATCATCATGATGTTTTCTTGTTTACAATTTGCGTTCTTGTTTCTTTTTGTTTTCTAGTCATAAATATATTTTTCTTTGTGTTTTATTATAATTATATATATATATTTTTTTTCCAGCAAAGACGAAAAATCATCAAAATAAATTTCACTGAAATTTTAAACAAAACAAGGTCTTCATATCATGCAAATGTGATAAAGAGAGAAATAGAAAAGGAAAAAGAATAACTATTGCAGTAAGAGCTATATTTACCGTCTGTTATATATTTTTCATCTCTGATGTTTTCAAGCATATCGAAAAACTCACTGAAAGAACTGTTAGATAATGAAAGAAAAAAACTATTTTTTTTACCCATCCTGGTTTTTCCTCTCTAATCTAAAATGTTCCTATAACTTTAATGAGTTTGTTTCCTTTTCTCATTTCTATCCTAAGAATTGAACATCGCAAAACTAACTTTTTCCACTTGGAAAACATTCAACAAAAACATGAGTGTAAAAACATTTGGCTCATATTCATTGCCCACGACAATATTGGTTCTGGTTCTAATAGGTCTTGCTGAATACGTTCAGATAGTGAATATTTACATAAATAATCTTTCGTTTTCTGATTATCTTTACTTTTTTTAGTCAAATGGTTACGCATTTTGTGAATACTATCGGTCAAATAGCCCACGGGTTTACTTTAAACAGTTAAACCTTTTCATAGCTATTATTCTAAAGCTCGTCAGTATAAACCCTTTTTTTTAAATTTCGCTTTAGGTGTCCATTTATGTGCTGCCCTTTAACAGCAGACACAAAAGAAGATACAACTTGTTGCAATCTGACAACTGCACAATCATCATCACCACCACCAACAACAATCACAATATTTGGACAGCGTTGGTGGACTTAGTAAATAAAATTGTTTTTGCAAGAGACCTTTTTCTAAATTATATTTTTTAACTCTAGTTTCCTTTGCATTTTGTGCTTTGTCCTGATATTCATATTATTAATTCATATAACTAATCGTTTACACGTGCTTAATCATTTGAAACCTCTTAGTAAGTACCTATTATTGATATTGTTTTTTTTTCTTCTAGGTTGGCTTCTCTCTATTCTCTTGCTCATTTATAGATGCAACAGTCAGTCCTTCAGCAGCATTTACAATTTCAACAAATGATTCGAACAGCTATACGATTGAAAAGGATACTCCTAAAGATGATATAATTATTTTAGAACAACATCCGCCGTGTTATAATGATGCAACTGCATCAAATCAACCTCCCTACACATCAGTTTACCCACCGACAAAAGCAGACTTGAAATAAATAGTTTTTTTTTCCATATAATGTATGTGCACAAAAACAAGAAAAACAAGCATTCAAAGACAGACAGAAACGAGAAAAAGATTATTGCAATGCCAAAAAAAGAGAAAAAAACGAGAGATAGAGGTGTGCATGTGTGTGTGTGTGTGTGTGTGTATATTGAATATGATGAAATGCCATTAATAAACAAAAGAGAAAAGAGAAAAAAAGAAAGAGAAAATTTTTTTTCCTTAATTTTTATCAGTTCATTGAGATTCAATTTTGTGACTGTATTAAAATAGTTCAAGAATTAATTGGCGATGATATATCTTCATCATCTTCGGATTGTATTGATTGTGAACAACTATCAGGCTGTTCTTCCTGGTGTATTGTATCATCTTCATCTACATTCGTTCGCTGTAATGATGAATTTGTTGTTGATGTTGTTGTATGTGTTGATGAAACTGATGATGAACGACGTTGATTTACACTTGAATTATTTGTTTGACAATTATTTGTATTTGGTGGCAATAAACGTTGAAATAAATCCATTGTATGTTGTTGATGAAATGCAGCAGCTACAGCCGCTGCTGTTGCTGCTGCATTGTTCATTAGTTGTGTTTGATTTGATGATGTTGATGATTGAATAGGATAATCATTTAATGATGCATCATCGTCACCAGATAGATCTTCTAAAGGTAAACCACGTTCATGTTTTGTTAAATGTCGTTCAAGGTTTATTTGTTGAGCAAAACGACGATCACATAGATGACATGGAAATTTCTTTTCTCGATTATGAATATTTCGAATATGCCGTTGAAGATTAGATGAAATTGAAAATGATCGTTCACAATATTTGCAACGATATGGCTAAAGTAAAAAGAAGATAAAGTTTAATACACGAATTTCATTAAGCAGAAGAAAAACAAACATACTTGTTCGCCTGTATGCGTTCGTAAATGTCGGGTTAAATTTGCCGAACGTGGAAATACTTTTCCACAGTAAGAACATGTATATTTATCCTTATTATTCAAACGAGTATTGAAATATTGTAATTTATTTGCTGTTTGATGATGCTGCCAATTATCAAATGGAATATTAGTACTAATATTGTTGTTATTAGCATTAATATTATTATTATTATTTGCTGCTGTTGTTGATGTTGTTGTTGTTGTTGTTGTTGATGATGATGATGATGATGATGTTTGAGGAAATGATGATATACTTGTTGATTGTTGATGATAAAATGTATTTAAATGTTTAATCATATCGAATTTAAAATTTGATTTTGTATTTTTAACATGATTTAATAATGAATCAACATCGTATTTTGATGATGAAAATTTTTGTTGATTTGATTCTGTTTGAATAATTGCAGGTGATTTTATATCACGTTCAGATGATGATGATGATGATGATGATTTGGATGTTACAGGCGATTGATCAAAACGAGATTTTTTAACACTTAAATCAAGTGGAATATCTTCATTATTGTTTCGTTTACTAGGTTGTTCTTGTTTTGGACTATTGGATTTTGGTGTTGAAGAATTTGTTTTTTCTTCAATTGAATTAGCTGGGGATAAATCATTGGAATTTGTTGTTGATGACGTTGGAAATGGATGAGAAAAGAATGGTGATAATGAACCATTAAGAAATGGATTCATTGTTGCTAAACGTGGTAAATAAGGGAGTAGTGAATATGGAAAATTTGAATTCCATAACCAATTATTCATTTGTTCTTTATTTAAAGACATTGTTGGAAGAGGATGTGGCGGTGGTGGGGGCGGTGCTGCTGATGTTGGAATCGATAAAGGAGATTTTGAAGATGAATGGTTAAATGAAGTTATATCTCCGCAGAAACGTCTAGATGATTTTTAAAAAGAAAAAAGGAACGAAAAGAAAATGAATGCGTTTTTTTCTTCAATTCTTTATGTTATCTTTACCGATGTTTATTAAGTGCAGCACTGTTCGAAAACGTTTGTCCACAAAATCTACATTTAACTTGTGTACGACAATCAGCATGCATTCGTTTATGTCGACAAAGATTGGAGAATTGTGTATATGATTTAAAACAAACTTCACATTGAAATGGTTTTATTGATGAATGAATATGCATATGTTGTTTTAAACCACTTGTTGTAGCAAAAGATTTTCCACATTCTCGGCAAGGATGATGATGATTATTGATTGAATTATTATTTTGATTTGAATTTTCTAGTTCAGAATCAGAATTTGAATATTGAATACTTGGTGTATTATCGTCGTATGCTGGTGAAACCTTAATATAGAAATCACACAATAAGATAACAAATGTACAATGACGATTATGATTTATCATAATTATAATGAAAAGATGAATGAAACTAGACTGTTGTTATGTGTTTACTTGTCTCCGATCTTCTGCTTTTTCTACCGTCAGTGCTACTTGTCAAATTCAATCATCGATGTTAGTACGGATGTGATAAAGACGATGCCGATGCCGATAGTCAACAATCAGCTCAGCTCAACTCACTCATTCAATATGAATAACATGAAAAGAATCTAAAATTAACTGAACAATCGCGTTCTCTCTCTCTCTCTCTTTTTATATACATATATATATATATATGTATATGATTCCATCACGGAGGGACGGCGTCCCGTGTGTAATTATGTTTTTTCGTCCGTGCGTCGTACACAGGTGAGACGCCAATGAGCATCAGGCGATATCGGCAACAAACAAAACAGATTCTTTATTAGTTTTCTCTTGATACATATTGCTCATTGTCACACACTCATACACATACTTCTAATTTCTGACAAGACACTCCAAACTTGATGACAATATGTGTATATAACTTAAAAACTATGCAGGCGATAATCGGAGAGTAAAGGTGTGAAAGGCGGTCAGTTAACTATTGTCAATCAACTCTTCTTCTTCTTATTCTCTTCGTTCACACCTCGTTTTCAGAGCAGCATAATTATCACTGAGTTTATGTGCTCGTCTGAAAACATGATGAGTCAAGTAGGACCACCCGGGTGAGAGAACATATTTGTGTTAATCCGCCTTCTTATACAATAACAATAATCATAATACAAAAAGAAAGAAAAAACTAACAAATATGTTTTTTTCTCATGCAACAAATTTTCTATGATTCAATTTTTAGCCAAAGGCCGGATTTATTGTTCAATGTTCATTCATTTTATATCTAAAGGTTGTCCAATATCAAACAAACGATATGTGATGCGATGGATAATTTAGATTTCTCGTCTTCTCTCTTTTCCATTTTGCGCCAGAAAGCAGACTTTTTATGAACGTTGGATATTTTTTCAATGATGATAATGCAAATATAGATTGACTTGGTGCGGCACTGTTCAAAAGCACACATATATATGTACACACCTCTGCCGTAAGGGTCAATGACCTGACTCGTCCGAGAATATCAAAAAAAAAGAAAACAACAGCGAATATGTTCAACCATCAAAGTCAACATATTGGTAGTTAGGATGATATTCGACACTCGAAAATGTTGGTTGGTCACTCGATCAAAATGTAATAATCCATCCATACACCTTCTCTTTATGTAGAAATGTATTGTTACTAACGATCAATCACTTATTTTTTTCACTAAGTTATATACACACGACACTCATTTTTCATTTGGCTCGAATCGATGAGCAGGAGGAGCTCTTGTCGTCGCACGGTGCTATGCAGACGATTAATCGAAGAATTTCTTTTTTTTTTCGAGTAATAACAATCATACTATACACACGCATGAGATGAAAAACGGGAACTCTCTCATTCATATTTGATCACCATTAGTGTCAACTCACTCAATACGTGGGATGTCAATAAGCAAGAAAAAAAGAAAGAGAAGGACGGAACACGAACATACTGTAATTTCTATCCAATTGAAAAAAATATTCCATACCTGCATAATGTATATTTATTAATCCATCTGTCAAAAAAAGATAACCATCTCTGTTCAAATGACTATGTTATACTGAAGTATACAAAAGACAGTCTTTCTTCTCTCATACGCGTGTGTATAGAGACATTTCTCTTTTTTTCCTAGTTTATTCTAATTTCTATTGGTTATATTGGTAAATCCGCTGATAATTGTCTCGTGTTTTACTATCGACAAGACAAGCTTTTAAAAGATTTTTCTTCGTACATGTCCACCCCTTCTTCATCAAACATGCAAACGGATTTTTCTTCTTCGTTTTTTTTAATGATGAAACTTCTTCTTTGCTTTTTCTTTTTAATATACTTACTTTATTTGCATTCCAAATTGTATGTGTATCACCACTCTCTTGATCTTTAGTCACTTCGTCTTGTTGTTGATCATGAGGATAAATACTAAAAAAAATATTCTTGTATCATCTTATTGATCTATGTCGTATAATTAAAACCAAATGAAAAACATTCTCTAAGAAAGTATATCGAAGAACATGGGAACACAACAACAAAAAAAAAGAAAAGAAAAGGAGCGTAAACGGGATAAGAAATACGATCGAATCTTTTTTCTTCTTCTCACTATCCCCTTTCGTCCAATGACACGATTTTCAATCGAATGTAAACGACGTTTTCTTTGTTTTTCGTCTATCATATTTTCAAACGTAAAACAGATGTTGCTACTGGTTTTCTTTTCGCATTTATGAAGAAGCCGAAGAAGAAGAAAAGACGAACTTTGATGTGTCAAAAATGTGTCTCATTCCATATGTTTTTATACAACAAAACAAAAAAAAAGTAAAAAGAAGATGTTCAAACACGCTATGAACTAGACCAGTAAATTATCGAACACGACAGTAACGATCTACGCATCATAGACTATATACTCTTATCATATCTTTCAATGAACTTCAGATTATTAAAAGAAAAAAAAAAGGCATAAATCTTTTTAACGTATAGGTAGTCATGTTTATCGAACTAGTTCTCATCCACATACTCATATACACACATATATACACACATAGCTCATTAGTATTGAACTCTTCGGGACGGGTTTTTCAAAGCAAAGATATCAACATGTCAGCATATGTGCTCACATAAGTGAACGACAGATAATGATAAAGTGTGTTTGGTGTCTTTCTCGCGCGCACGCTCTCTCTCTCTCAATGTGTTTGTCGATCAATTTGTTTGAATCGGGTGCGCATATAAACTAAAAAGAGAGAGAAAAAATTCGACGACACCTGTTCTTCTCACCATCGTCATCATCATCAATATGTATGTCTATATCGATGATAATTGATTATAGAAGTGAAGTCATCAAACGAATAGAACATACGTTTCATCATTAGGCATTCAATGCATGTATGTTTCATCAATTATCGTTGGTTTAATTTTAATTTTTACCTGTTACATGAATCGTCGTCAAGATCGTCGTCGTTTTCGTCAGAACCGATTTCTTCGTTGTTGTTGTTGTCTTCCTCTTCTTCTTCTTCTTCTTCTTCTTCTCGTTGGTGATGATCAATGGGTGAACTTGTTCTTCGGTCTGACTTTGTATTATAGTTAAGAAACGAATTTGCCGAAAATAAATGATGACTGAATGGTGTTGTTTTAGTATTTGTATTTGAATTGAAATCTACTGGTACAATAAAAACAAAGATGAGTACGAATTGATAAGAGAAAGAAAAAAGAAAAAGAAAAAGAAAGAGAAGAGAAGAGACCATAGGTTTCTTATCAAGAAGTCAAGCATTCAGTGAATATTGATAGCATGACCTGGATGTCAAGTGTATGTGTATATGTGTATGTGTGTGAGGGTGAGAGAGAGAGAGAGAGACAGAAAAAAGAAAATTTTTTTTCATCGAAAACATGATACCTGTTCGAATTGTTTCAACGACAATACGAGTGTTCATTGCGCATACAGCTCACATTCGACGATTTTGTCGATAAGAATTTCTTTGAATGTCTAGAATAAGAGAAGAAAAAAAGAAGAGAATTATGTTTTTTTCTTCTTGTTCATAACCAATCAAAGAACGACGATGTCACAAAAGTGTCTCTCCAGCTCATCCTTCCGTCGAATACTATTCGTTAAAATCATCGACATTTTACTCGTTCTTTTTCTTCCTTTTTTCTCCTTCTTCTTTGCTTTACTTTAGTATGTGCTTATATGGAAGTCTTTTTTTCTTCGGTTGCTAAGAATAAAAATAATATATATATATATATATATGAAAAGAAGGAAAATGATGATGAAAGATGGGCGTATATGCGTTTTTTGTCAAAATAGAGAACGAGTGAGACGAGAAAAAAACCGAGCAAAAACTTGGTTTTTCCGTTTCCGCTTTCCTGATGGACATACACACCTGCTAGGGAGGGAAGCAAAAGAGCGAAGGTTCACTTTGATGTATGTGTAGTGAACAAACACTAACAATAACGATGTCACCGTCACCGTCACCAGCACCATCATCATCATCATCATCATTATTATTTCTTTTTTCTTATCCTTTACCGCTCTGTCTCTCTTATTCTCAGCCTTTTTGCTTTTGCTACAATACGACATCACCGCCAGCTGGTACTTTAGCTCAGCGGCTAGTCAAGCTATATGATAAATCTTCTATTTCCCATTTGGGAGCTTCCTTCCCTATAAGCATATATACGCAAAGGGATGAGAACATAACGATAGAGACAAAGAAAGACACTTAATATATTTTGACACCATTGTCTACCTCACCGTGCGTTCACGTTCATAGAATGAAAATGAGAATAGAGAGATCACTACCACCACCATCACCACCTTCATCATCATACTATATGATGATCGATAGCAGTCGACAATGACGACAATGAACGATGAATAATAATAAAAAAAGAAGAAGAAAAAGAAGAAAAAAACCTATTTAGATGAGCGTGTGCGCTTGAGTAACAACGTATAGATTGTTATTGCCGGTATGGATCCCCAAAGAGCTCATCATCTCGATTACGGAAACGATGAAAATCATTAAAATTCATCGACCGTGGATATCATAGATCATCCGTCATAGAATAGAGACAAAAAAAAGGAGCGAAAAAAAGTCTCTAGGTAGCTAATTTGACAAGAGACTCTTGAGGAAGTTGAACAAAATCGGAAATAAGAGTTTTGTTATCTAGATTCTGCGTACGCACACGTTATAAGCAAATTTTAAGTGGCGAAGAGAAGACAGTCGACTAGTCGTTGTCGTCGTCTTTTTTTCACGCGTCATGATATGAGCCTCTTATATTTTTATTTCTTATTCTCTACCTCTGTCTTTCTCCATCTCTCTCTCTCTCTCACTCTCTTTCTTTCAATGATTGATTTGATTCAAACGAAGAGGTGGTGAGTGGTTGCAACCGTACAACTGTTCTTTCTTAATATATATATATATATATATATATGTCGTCGACCACTACTACCCCTAGTGTCAATAACTAATGATTATGTCAATAGACAGAGTTGAGTTGTTATTGAAAAAAATACATCAATGAAAGATTCATTTGTATTCAATGAAGTATATTGCATCTTGTTGATGAGTAAAAGACTTAAAACGAAAAAGAAACCTCTATTGGTAAAAATGAATAAGAGAACGCGAGGAAAAAAAATCGGCGCTTTAAAAAAAATAACAATAACATAGAAAGAGACACTACCTTATCAAAATATCACTGTGTCACAAAATCGTTTGTAACAATGAAGACTAAGTGAGAGAAATCGAATAAAAAAAAATCGATCCAATTGATTTCCTGTGTCACTCTAAAAAGGAAATGGACACCGTCAAAAAGCTTGAGGCACCGTTTTGTACGTTTATGCTAGAGGAAACATTGGGTTTTTTTCTTCTTCGTCTTGTTGTTTTTGTTGACATGTGATTAGACAAAGAATTTTTACCTTTACATCAAATTAGCATATGCATATCACTTTGTTGTCTTTTCACATCGTGACCCTTTTCTTTCGCTTACCTGAATATATGTATATATATATATATATATATGTATATTTTATTGCTACTATTGCACTTGAAGAATAAAAACTGTAGTATGTTATTGCTGTTGTTACAAGCTTCTTTTTATGCCTGTATGTATGTCTGTATGTGATTAAGAGACCGGGACTGGTGATGGTGTTCGGGGGAAAAAAGAAGAAAAACCTCTTTTTTTCTCTTCTTCCTCGCTCCTTTTCGATCGTATTTGATTGATGCGATATTTGACGACGACGTGCTATCTCTCTCTCTTCTTTTTCTTGTCGATAGGATTCTATTTGCTCGCTAGATGCATACTCGACGAATTGTGATTCGACAAAGAGAGAGAGAGAGAGA